>PVJC01006322.1:0-55479 GCA_004026665.1 Murina feae | reverse complement strand
TGCCTTGAACCTTCTCCACAAGATGATGCATGAGTGTATGACCTAGTGAAATGTTAGTGTTGGCATGTTAGCCTAAATAGAAAGTCTGTGAGTGAGAAGCAAATCACAGGAAAAATCATTTGAAATTAAGTTAGTATCTTTAGCTAGACTTCTGTTTTAAATGAAAAGGTTGCATCTGTAGATATGCATAGATGTTATCTAACGTAAAACTTGTCCATGAAATCTGCTTTTGATGGCATAAGCATTATTTCAACAGAGTGAAGAAGTACAGCCTAACAGAACATGAATTAAAGTTGGCCTATACAGTGCCAATGTCAAACTGCGCATTAAAAAGAAAGCACATCCCAACTAACTTAAAAATGTTTAGACCTAGCTGGTTTGGCTCAGTGGATAGAGCTGAACACTGAAGGGTCCCAGGCTTGATTCCCATGAAGGGCACATGCCTGAGTTGCAAGCTCATTTCCTAGTAGGAGGCATGCAAGAAGCAGCTGATCAATGATTCTCATAATCTCTCTCCCTCTCTCCCTCTCTCTCTCTGTCTCTCTCTCTCCCCCTCAACCCCTCTCTCCGTCTCTCCTTCTCTCCCTCTCTCCCTGTCTTTCTCTCTCCCCCTCCCTCTGCCCTTAGAATCTGAAATCAATAAAAACATATTTTTTAATAAAATTATCAGATTAACCATTGAGTTAAGTTATACCTATCCAAGTTTGGAACCAGGAGCGCTCTTTAACCCTTTGCTAGAAAGCTGATTTCTCTTACATTCTCAGCCTCTTCCAGTCAGTCAAACACAATCTATGATTTGATTAGACTCCAGGCCCCTTCTTCACTCTCAAGGCTCCTGATTTTCTGTGATTCATCCTCACAACCTCTTTCCCCGGTGATGGCGACCAATGGAGTGTAGTCTTGTACTAGGTCCTGTGATCATACACAAGCAATTGCACAGCAAGATGAACTGAATGGAAACCAGGAAGATCACAGAAAGTATCCAGTGTCACAATGAGAGATAATATAGGTCACTGAGATCTCAGCCAGATTCGTGTCTCATAGTATTAACATTTCCCATTAAAACTGTAAACATTTAAGAGCAAAAGACAGCATATAACTGAATGTTTTCAAAATGTATAAGCAGAGTCAGCAAGACCAATGCTACAAGGAAGGAATAGTATAGATTATTTCTGTTCTTTTCTTTCATATACTGGAATTGCTTTCTCCACTGACACAGACTTTCATAATTTAATGAATGAAGGTAATATAATCATGAAAAATATACTATGAGATAAATTAAGTAGCATTTTATGTATAGCCATTCAATTTGTCACTTAGTATAGTATTTTTTTTTAAATCTCCTGTTTTTCATACTTCCTGGGAGAAAGGATCTCTTGTATCTTAGCCATAAACTAAACATTTAACATTTTTATCACTAACCAAAGGCATAAATAAAGACATTTCTATGTCCAGTACTACAGTCAAGCTCATTACATGATAACTAAAAATCCAAACACACTTTTTATAGCTCTTCCATTCTCAAGAAAATATACACAATAAAATATTAGTACCACTTAATTGTGAAAGCAAAAATCCATCATTCCTTTTTGGTGATTGAGTTGCTTCTCTGTACTATGTAATTATTTTGCTACAAGAGTATTTAATAACCAAAATTGTATTTGAAATTGTGGAAAATACACATAATTTCTTGAGTTCGATGTCATAGTTAGAAACCCAGAAGAAAATTATCCTGATCCTCTGAGAAAAAATGAAAAGGTGACAGTTAAGTGACTAACTTTTCAAGGTATATGTAGACCACATTTTTTTTTTCCCAACAGGCCAGGATTTGAATACTAACTATTGATCAACTGCCTTAATTTTGAACAAATTATCAAAATGTAGAAAGGCCAGTTTTCAGAGTAATAATTATATGAAGCATTTTTTCACAATTAATTTTCCCAATAATATAAAATGTGTAAGCTGTTAGTGTTGTTTTGTTGTAGAATCATGAGTTTAACCACAATAAATAATTATCTTTTATCATAGTAGCCATGACTTCACTCACTATGGCAGACAAAGTGATTTTCTTAGAACTTTAAATTAGGTGGTATCTATCATCATTTAAAGTAATCAATTGATCATATTCCAGAGGTATTGAGTGAACTGAAATTTAGAAAACATTATAAGAATAATTTGTTTTTATTAAAGCAGTGATAAGTTTTCCTGTTAATATCTGGACTTATATTCCTTCACATTCTTCCTTCAGCATTCTGAGTTACAGTAGATTCTTTTAGCTCCTGGAGCTTATAGAAGGAATACAATTCTGGTGACACCTTGATTTTAGTCCACTGAAACCGATTTTGGAATTCTGGCTTCCATACTGTAAGATAATAAACGTGATTGTTTTATATGCTATTGGTGATAATTTATTACAGCAACAATGGAAAACTGAGACAACTTTATAAACTAGAATTGACTGGGATAATGGAAGAGGTTCAAAAGTACAATGTCCAGTTTTAAAGGACAGTGGTTATCTTTATTAATTGCGGATCATATATTTTCCAGCATCCTGCGTTAGCATTCAGTACATTTCAATCAGACGTATATTACCTTGCATGTTAAGTCATACTTTGAGTTTCTCATTTACTACTAGAGGCCTGGTGCATGGCACCGTGCACTGGTGGGGTGGGGTCCCTCAGTCTGACCTGTGCCCTCTTGTAGTCTGGGACCCCTTGGGGGATGTCGGACTGCAGGCTTAGGCCCTGCTGGCAGTTGGACATTTCCTAAGGAGTCCTCAGCATTGCCTCAGAGGCGAGAGAGGCTCCCGCCACCACCACTGCACTCACCAGCTGTGAGCCTGGCTACTGGCTGAGCAGTGCTCCCCCTGTGGGAGCACACTGACCACCAAGGGGCAGCTCTTGCATTGAACATCTGCCCCCTGGTGGTCACTGCACGTCATAGCGACCGGTTGTTCCACTGTTCAGTCAATTTGCATATTAGCCTTTTATTATATAGGGGATGGCCCAAAGAATAGCTGCATTCCCCTTCTAAATGAAGCTTTCTCTACAATTTGTGCCATGTGAATGAATCCCCATGAGCAACACTATTTTATTAGCTTTCTGTTCCATGTCACACCTACGTAAGTGGTGTACCATTCTACATGTCCTCTACCCTTTCCAATATACTACTCTACTTACAAAAACCAAGTTCATAAGCTTGACTATCAGGCTGAAATTGATCTTCTCTCTAATAATGATTATAGCTCCTGTGCAGATTTGGCGCTCACTGCCAGGATTATAGAGACTGTATTAATAACTACTCTTTTGCTGGTGTCTCAGTGGTGACAGTTACAAGTGTCAATGTATATGATAAAAGCACTCAATAAATGAGTTGTGTTAGAGAGCTTTCTGTCCCATGAACATCAGCCTAGATCATTAATAAAAATAACCTTCATGCTCCCTGAAAGCATCTCGATGATGCTGCCTAATTCAGGGCTCATTTAGGAACCCATCAAATGCTCAGGAAAATCTAACTTTGACTTCATAGGTATTTTAACATCTTACTCACCACCCGGAATACTTTTGGAGAATGTTCACTTTTCTGCACACATATTTGTCGTATGCATTTGGGCAACAGCCTCAGATTTTCTGAGTGTTTGTTTACTGAACAAAAGGTACCACATGACATCACTCATCTATGGATAATAAAGACCATTATAAACTGACAAACAAAAATTAGATACAGAAGCAGAGCAGCATTAAACAGACTGTCAAACTACAGCAAGAAGACCAGGGAGTGTTGGGGGGGGGAGGGGAAAGAGATCAACCAAAGGACTTTTTTGCATCCATATAAGCATAACCAATGGACACAAGACACTGGGGGGGCGGGGGGCGTAGGGAAGGACGGAGGAAGGTCAAGGGGGAATAAAAAGAGACATATGTACTACTCTTTGTAATATTTTAAGTAATAAAAAAACAAAAGAAAACAAATAAACAGATAATGTATGCTGAAAAAAAAGAAATATTGCAATGAACAAAATAAACAAAGCCCTTGAACATGCAACATTAAAAAATATCATGCGGCTGTTAAAAAAAAAGAAGATTCAAAATGACAGTTTCCAAGAGCACCTAATTCTAGGATCAAGGCTTCCTGAGATTTATATTTAGAATGATGCCTTACTATTTGAAAGAGAAAATGTTTCTATTGCCTTGATTGAGATCAATAGCTTTCCATTTTTAAAGAGCTTCTCAATTTGGTAACATAGGAAGTGGTGAAATTGTTCACTATTTCCTTCAAAGGCATCATTCCCGAAAAAAAAAAAAAAACCTAAATCCATTTCTACTCATGTAACCTTTTTCACATTTTAAGGATAATTCTTAAATCTAGAGTAACACTTTTCTGTTATTCCTAAAATAAGGAGTCAGATTATTTTTTTCTATATAATATACTTTGTCACTATCCAAGCACCCTTGACTTTACCTGTACTAATTTTAATAATTATTTTCATTAACCAGATAATAGAGTCAGTTTACATATCCAAAATTAATATTGGAGATCATCATGCATTTCTTTACCCTTTCTATTTATTTGGCTTATCCATGATGATTAAATTAACCTGATTTCCATTGTGCTTTGTAGACGTAAGCAATGTTACACTGTTTGTCTCAATTAAATTTCTCTTATCAAAATGAACCTGACTCCTTACTCTCTGTCATCAGCATAGATAAATTAGAGGTTTATTGTTACTTTCATATTACCATATTTATTTTATTTTATGCTATATATTGAGTGCTAAACTGAAGTCTCCACAAAAGATATTTCTGGAAGTTTTGTAGATATTTTAAAAATAATTAAGAATAAAGAATTCCAGGCTAGGTAAGTGATTAGAGTAAATATAATTAATGTTTCAGCTTCATGAGAGGGCTATTTATTATTTTTGTATTGCATATTTTTGATAGAGTCAAGCATGAGCCGTGCTGTCTAATGGATCTTCCTGCCAACATGAAAAGTTTCTTCTTCACTCTTCAGTGTGCTAGCCACTGGGCACGTAAGACCTTGAACATGCGCACTGTGGTTAGTGTGAATAAGGCTCTAAAATTTTAAGTTTATTGAATTGAACTACAAATACAAATTCAAATGGCCAAGAGTGCCTGTGGCTACCATATCAAAAGAAAAGAGGTTTAAGTCCAAAAGGAAGAGTTGTGATCTGTGTTTTAAATCTGCACTCTTGCTTGAACTCGCCTCTTATTCATTGGCGGGTTCTCTAGGAGAAAGGCACATCACTTCTCTGAACATCAGTGCCTGGATTCAATCAATAACACCTTCTTCTTGAGCCCCCATCAAATCCGTGGACAGTGTTTGGTGCTATGGGTACAATGATAATTCACTCAGAATTGGTTCCTCTTCTCATTCTCTAGAGGACAATTATATTAATAACGACACTATTAATTGTGTTAGAGATTTTGGAAAAAAGTATAAAGTGCAATAAAAGCAAGCATGGAAGACCTGACCGAGTGTGATGGGTCCGAGAAAGCTTCCTGGAGAAAGAAATGTTTTAATTTAGATGAGAATAAAGATTAAGACATTTCTTAGAGACATCGAGGGCGCCTACTTTGCTGAACACTCTGCTAGTTGCTAGAGATTCAGAGATTTTAACATCCTGAAAAAACTGTGATCTAGGGAATTAAACTATTATCAATTCCAAAAAGTGTTCTATTAAGTCATTTTTATGACAAAAAGGATTTTTTGTGTTTGGGAAAAAAAATAGGTTTGACAAAGATAAATTTCTTTTTTAAAAATATATTTTTATTGATTTCAGAGAGGAAGAAAAGAGAGAGAGCTAGAAACATCGATGATGAGAGAGGAACATTAATTGGCTTCCCTTTACACCCCCTGTCCCCCTGGGGATCAAGCCTGCAACCGAAGCAGGTGCTCTGACTGGGAATCAAACCATGTCCTCCCAGTTCATAGTTCAGCACTCCACCACTGAGACACATTGAGCAGCAAAGATAAATTTCTGCGTGCTAAGAATTATTAGAACCTTGGGCGTAAGGGAAGTAAAATTTATTGACAACTTAGCTCTATTGGAATATTGTGTGTTAAAATCTTGGAGAAGATCTTAACTAAGAATTATTTCCTTAAACTTTTGTCACCATAGAAAACTCTTCCTTTTATTTTTTTCTTACCTTTTTTCCTCTTCATTTACTTCCTCCTCCCCCTTCTGCTTTTCTCTCCCCCCCTCCTCGATTTTTCCTTCTTCTTCTCCCCTTTCCCTTACCATTCTCTCCTACTTTTTCATTCTTTGGTGTAGATTCTTAACCACACAGCTTTCATCATGACTTCTAAAAATGTGATTTTAGAAACTCCTTTATATTTATATTTCAGGTTTCACCACTATAAAATTCTGTAAGACTACAGTTTTACTTTAATTTGATATTGGTTTATTTTTCCCCATGTTTTTAAACTACTGGCTCAGTATAGTCTACTTTAGATCTATCTGTAATTATATTATTTTAAAAATTTACTTTCATTATATACTGTATTTTCCTGTGTATAAGACAACTTTTTAACCCAGGAAAATTGTCTCAAAAGTTGGGGGTTGTCTTATATGCCCAGTTGTCTTATACGCCAGAAAAATACCGTAATTATTTCTTAAATAACCTGAGTTGACATACGTTAAATAAATGGCAGGGGCGTCTTGTCAGATAGTGCTCCAGTTATGTTTGTCGTGATAATCTTATGGAGCTGCATTATTTTATACAGCATCAGCAAACCAACAAAATTTCAAAGTTTTCCCTTAATAACATGGACTAAAAAATTTAGCATCTTGGAAAATTTTGGTAGGAAAGAGAGAAAAGGATTGGGACCAACATGAATAGTAATATGCTCTAGTCAATGAATTATAGTGACAAAAAATAGCACAACTCTCCTGAGATCATTTGAGACAGAATCACAGGAAAACAAATACATTTCTCAACTGGAAAATTAGTAATTTTAAGGTGGGCAATGGACTTGGGAGTGTGAATAAGATTAGATAATAGATCCTGTGTTGAATGGCATTATGTAAACTCTGTGATATTGTCTGGCTAATATGATCACAAAATACAAAGAATATGAGAGGAAAGCATTATGATAGGGTATGTTGATGATTATCCTATTTAACTGAGAAGAATAGAGCTAAAAGATATTTTGGCAAGTGACATGTTGAGGATTATTTTGCATGTGTTTTATTGAGTGTTCATGTGACATACACAAATGAAAATATCTACTCAGTCAATGGGAAAGGAGGACAATTTAGGACTAAAAAGGAAATTGAAATGGAGGAAGAAAATGTATTGGGTCACATATGTGAAGATGTAGAAAAATGTGTGCATGTAGAAAGAATTTGTGGAGAGGAGATCCTGGTAAATATCAAACTCCAAGCACCCAGACTATAAAAATGTGAGGGGAGAAGTATTCCTCTGATTTGTTTTGCTTTTTCTACTCTCTTCATGTTCTTAAATTATATCTAGTATTAGTCTTCTTGGTGGGGTGCCCTCCATGTCTATCTGTTACTGGTGGAAGTGGCTTCCTGGGGTGCTGCGGGAATAAGAATTTCCTGAGGCCCTATGGGAGGATGAGGTATCATGAATAGCTTTATTTCAATGGAATTAAATGACAGAGTTTCTAAGGTCTCCTCTCCCTCAGTTCTGCTGTGGAAAAAGTCCCATTTTGTCTTCAGTGGAGCTAGAATCAAAGCCACTGCACAGAGAGCCCCCCTTGTACATTTGTGCAGTGCCGTGCAACATCTGGCTAGTTTAGCTTGAGTTCCCAGCTGTAGTTCATTGTGTGTGTCTGTGTGGCCATGGCCCATATGTCTTCTAGGGCCACATGGCTGGCTAGCATGGGTCAGAACAGGGAAGGCAAGGAAGCAGGGGCAAAGTAAGGGGAACGAGAGAGAGAGAGAGAGAGAGAGAGAGAGAGAGAGAGAGAGAGAGAGAGATCCTTTGTCTGGGGAGTTAAACCTCCTAAGATTTTACACAGATGAGGTGGCTCCAAGCCCTCTAACCAATTATCTTTGTTCCGAAGTTAGGCTGTCAGGAAAGCACCTACCAGACTTCACTGCACATGCGTCCATCTTGCCTTTGCTGGAGCCCTTTGGCCAGTGGTCCATAAGGAATAGACTGGTGGATCCCGGTGGAGAGTGTGGAAGTGCAACTTCCTGGTGAAGCTGTCCGATGACCATACTTATGTTTGGCTTCCTTTGCTCCTTTCCTATCATCAATATTAATAACTAGCTAGTTATGGTGGTAACATTAGCACTCCACACAAATTGTGTATTCTAAACAGCCCTATCAATACTCACAGAGTCATTGCTGATGAATCTTTCTAATGCATTGGTCCTTTTGAAAAATTATTTACTGAAAGCAAGCTTACCACCTATATGTTGATGTACTTATATACAGGAGATTCAATTGTGACCATGAAAATTGATTTAATTTATAGAACCCAGAGTATGGGAAACTGATTCCTTTACATCACAGAGGAATCAGGTATGATATACGTTCCCTTCTGGATTAAAAGGCTGTGACTCTGAATTCTGATTTTAATGCTCTTGCTACAACTTGTTAATCAATTTGAATTTGAAAAAGTCATTTCCACACAGTAAAAGGGTGTGCACAATTGAGGTACATAGCACTCTGGCCAGTGTGTCCGTGTTTGAATTCCTACCCAGACAATAAGTAAATAATGGATTTTCTTGAGAATGCACTTAATTATTTTAATTGTTTGTTTTTAAAATGAAGACTACCACATGACTTATTAATACTTTGTTTTGAAAATTAAAATATTTTATTAAATATAATAATAATAATATTGTACATTCATCTACTATATCTATTGAATCCATCAGATTGTGAATTCCTTAAAGAATGCATTCCTATGAGCTTTAATACTTTCAACAAAACCATTGTATCAGGTACTTACTACCATTGAATGCATGTATGTTGAATTGATAAATGATACACATACAGGAGAATGATAATGAATGGAATATGAATGTGTGTTTGCAGAAAAACCTTTTATTAAAAATGGTGAAAATATGCGTTTATTCAATATTGGACCTCAGTTCAAAAGAAAGTCATCAAAAAGTAAAAAGAAAAGTGAATCAAAGAAGAAAGTTAAGCACAGGGTAACAGGGCAATGTAAGGGATGTAAAAAAATATATATTTTCCTATATATGTATTAGAAAAATATGAGGAATCAATTATTTGGTAAGTACCCCGTGTCATCGGTTAAAATACGTTTGAAAGGGAAAGTAATTGAAACAGGGATGAGACACCGATCTGCCCCTCTCAGAAAGCCTGCCGCCTGGGACACTGACAGGGAGAAGTGCCGCCCTGGGTGTGCCGCAGCGGGAGCGCTCACTCTTGCTGGTGGGAATGAGAATGGGGCAGCCACTCTTGTCCTGTGATCCGGCAAGCGTGCCCCTTGGTATTGACACAAAAGAGTGACAATTTATGTCCGTACAAACACCTGCGCACAGATGTTTATAGCAGCTTTATTGAAAATTGCCCAAACTTGGAAGCAACCAAGATATGCTTTAGTAGGTGAATAAAATGGGGTACATCCAGACAATGGAATACTATTCAGTGCTGAAAAGAAGTGAGCGAGGAGTCCTCAAAGGACCTGAACTGCACAGCACTGAGTGAAAGAAGCTATTCTGAAAAGGCTGCACACATTGTATAATTCAATCTGTATGAGGTTCTGGAAAAGGCAAAACTATGGCGTCAATATTAAATACAATTTTAAGGCCATTGCAAACATAGAAGCAGAGGAATCTTTCTTAATTTGTTATATCCTTATTTGTTAAGAGAAGTATCACATTTTGATATGCCTGGAAAATATTTACTACTGCATTCACGCTCTTTTACTTGAAATAAAAGCAACATCATACTACAAAGAAGCCTTTGCAAAATGTTTAACCTGCAGGAGCTTGAAAGTGAGCTACTCGCCAAGAAAAAAAGAAGTTTCTAAACTTAGCTTCAGGTAGACAAAGCACAAAACCAAACCTTGGCTGGCTGCCCCATATATACAATGACATCGCCATGGGCCAGCATTTCTATGCTGTGATAGCAACTTATTCCAGGTATAGATACTCAATTGTTTGGGAACACATCACTGCATTATACCTATTCAGAGTTAACATATGATCTAAAAGACAGGAGACAAGAGAGTTGTAATCTTGCACTTGATTTTCAATAACCACAGCACTCAATGAGGAAAAAAAATGAGAAGAAATATAAAAATGCAGGTAAATAAAATTAGACTTCCAGAATTTTCCAAAAAAATTTCTATCTACTCAAATGAATATGAATTCCTATTCATTTTTCAAAAACATGATATTTAAATATGATCCTATATTTCTTTTCTGTATTTTTTAATTTGCATAAGGTGGCGACCAGTGTCCTATTTCTCTTTAGCTGATAGCTGAATCCTGAAAATTCTTTTATCTCTCTGCTGTGAACCTCAAAGTTCAAGTGGTCCTTATGAGGCTTGAGTGATCCCATTATTACTGGAAACATTACTAATTGGAATACCTCAAATACCTACAGTTTCTGGAGTGTGGAAGTCAGTGAGAGAGGACTCCCAACAAATTAATTTAGCAGAAAATCACTCCTCCACTAGGATTACAAGTATTTGAAGCATTTCCTTAAGTAGTAAAGTAATCTTTGGGGTATATGAAAGGCGATCAGAAAAATAGTCTTGATTATGCTAAATGATGGGTACTGTAACCAATACCTTGTCCTAGGATAATGCAGAAAGTGTCTTGCATTGAGTATTTGTTAATGTTTTTCTGTCTTTAATATCTAATTAATTGGCCACCAGCATTAATTGAATACTCTTCATCTCTTATTCAAAGACACTTGACTTTGAATATGCCAATTATCTATCTACAGATCCATTGTTTCAAGGTCACGGATACAACCTGGTAACTGCAAATTTGCCATAATGTATTTGTATTGATGTTGCAACGTCCACAAAATTCAGTAGACCTCAATGTGAAAACAGAGTAGAAACACCTCTACCTTTAAAAAAGAGTAATTTCTATGGATACTGTTTTTGTTACATAGATTAATTAAATTGTTTTTATTTTATAAAGATTGAGTTACAATATAGGACTAGGTGTACATGGTTCTACAGTGGAAAAAGAAATGTTGTAGACAGAAAAAATTAAAATGAAAAATAAGAATTTAATAAGCATCATGGAAAGATATGCAAAAGTGGTGATAACTAAGAATTTTTCTTGGAAGTTTGCTTGGAGGGTGTGTTTAAAGCAGACTTTTAAAAGAAGGTGAAATGTTGATTGACAGAAAGAAAATTTAGGGATAAACAAGAGGTAAATCTACTGAAATTCTGAGATTTTAGTAAAATTTTTTCCACGAGGGATAAGAGGCTGGTCTGTTCCTGAGTTTTAGTCAAGGTGTAATGCGAAAAAATGGTTTAAGGTTGAAGAGAGACTTTTGAAGAACAGGTGGCTTTGATTTGAAGGAGTTGGGATCATCACATATTCCTAAAGAACTGTTATTTTCCCAGCTCAGTAGGGGACTTCATTAAGGCTGGTGAGTGAATAGGCTAAAGAGGGAAACAAACTACTTGAAAATCAAAGCTGACTCTACTGAGCTAGTTCCATGCTTTCCTTGGCCTTCCAAGATACTCACTGAGTTTTGCTTTACTTTATCTGCTCCTGTTATAATGCCTGTGGAGTTCTTGACCCAGGGATCAGCACATAGTAGCTGTCCACAAATTGGCATTACTAGAAAGCATATCAATATTAATATGTCTACTACCACTACGACTATATGTATATATGCATATATACATATATGTAATGTAATATACATATATGTATGCTGTGATACATACATATAGAAGCACAGATACTTTTTTATATTACTGTTATAAAGACATATATTCTAGGAAACTAAACTTATATTCACATTGGATATTTTTATCCATCCTGTATGTGAGTTGATACGTTTTTTAGTAATAGAAAAGGCACATCTGAGGTAGGTCAGCTGATGTTAAAACAGTGTGTTAGTTACTACATAATCAGATTCATTTTGGTTATATAGCTCTAAGCAATGTTACGCATTTATTGAATATTTTAATCAACTCAGAAAATCTTTTAAAATGCCCTGGCAGGTATTTTTCCTTCATTTGCTATTTATAATAAAATTTTATTTTGGTAGAAAAGGTAAATCCAGATAAACTGCATTCCATTTGATTTTCAAATCTAATCACTGAAATGTAATAATTTTGGTTGGAACTTTAATGTTAGAATGTTAATATGCAATGACGCTTTTGTTTATTTATTGAACCAGTTATATAATAAAAAAGACTATGGTAAGGCTATTAGTTTTAACTATATAAATGACCTGGAATAATGTTAACATTTAGTAATCCTATATAATAAAAATCCTGGGTGTAACATCACAACCCGAAGCTCGACCAGTCTGAAGGAAGTCAGTCCTCCGGGGGTTGTCTTGGAAATGGCTGCACCCTCCTCAAGCTGTTTCCTGGAGCGGTTTCCGGTAAGGGTGAGTTTTGAGGCAGGAATCTGCCCTCAAACCATGGAGGCATCTATCTAATCCAATAAAAGAGTAATATTGAAATTGACCATTTCTCCAGGACACCTAAGCCATGCCTACCAGCCAATCAGAGCAGCTGTATGCAAATTAACCCAGCTAAGATGGAGGCTGGCAGTCACAGAACTGAGTAAACAGGTGGCTTCCGTTGCACCAGGAGTAAACTGTCTGCCTAGGCCGGCTGGGTCTCTCTCTGCTCAAGGCAACATAGTTGCAACTATAGAAGCCACAGAACTGAAGCAAACAGGAGACTTCCATTGCACCAGTGATGGAGGAAACTGTCTGCCTAGGTGGGCTGGGCCTCTACTAAGGCAACATTGTTTCAATTATAGAATCCACGGAGCTGAGGAAAGCAGGAGGCTTTGTTACCTGCCTAGGCCTCAGCTTAAAGCAACAGTTTTTCAATTATAGAAGATAAATAAACCCCAGAAACCTGCTTCCAGCCAGCCTTGCTAGGACCTTGGGTCAATGAGAGCTGTGGGCAGCCTGAAAATGACCCTCAGCCCATCACCCAGGCTGGCCACACCCCAATGGGGTGGGGGCCCACACTGGGGGGCTTGTCCAGCCTGCAAACAGCCACCAGCCCCTCACCCAGGCTGGCCAGGCATGCCAGCAGGTGGACATCGCCTGAGGGGTCCCAGACTGAGAGAGGGCATAGGCCTGACTTAGGTACTTCCTGAGTGCTCAAATTTTTGTGCACCAGACCCCTAGTCTATATATATAAAAGCCTAAGCGACTGAATGACTAAATGACCATTGACAGGTCACTATGACCCACACTGACCACCAGGGGGCAGACATTCAACAAAAAGGATCGGGCTCCCTCCTGGCTAAGTCGAGCCTGATCTGATAGAAACCAGATATCCCACATCCCCCAAGGGTTTCCAGAGTGCAATAGGCCACAAACTAGGCCAAGGGACCCCCACACTGTACCTCTATAAATGTGAAGTTCACCCAAGTACACATATAAATTATATACATAAATTAACTGAATATAATTTATTTTGTTTGAATTTGGGGGCTCAATATAATTAATCACCAAGCTTAGGAAAATTTCATTCAATAGTTTATAGAAAGTAAAAACTACAAAACACTAGTGATAAACAGAGACAAAGAAAGCATTCAAAAATTAGCTATAAAGAACAGAAAACTTAGATTTGTTTGGCATTATTTTCCTAGAATAGTCACATTAAAATATCAAAAAATTCTGAAGGGAATTCACAAACTGAAAAATAAAGCAAAGCCTAATAAAATACTGAAAAGCTGATATTATGAAATATACTATGTGTGTGTGCATACCTGCATGCTATGCTAATATAAGGAAATCATATTATTAAAAAAAAAACAACTTTGCCTTAAGTCTGCATATCAAAACTGTTTTTAATAACTTTTCATCACAGAGGGATTCTTTGGACTAGAAATATGAAAATAATGTGTCTGCATCCTCACTGTGTATTTATCTCGTTTCTACCTCTACCCTTCCGCTGAACCATCTGTCAACAAGCCTGCTATGACCTCCATGTTGGTACAGACACTCTTATCTCCCCGTCTGTGGCATTTTGGACCTTGACCAATCTTCTTTCTTATAACTATGATTTCTCAGCATTCTTTCTAGCAGTCTGTCTTAGTTTCCTTGTGAATTTTCTAGGCAAATATAAGATAGCTGTATTTGTTCTGACTCTGTAGTGCACTTGGAGTTCCACTTTTCTCTCCTGGACTTTTCATGTCACTCACAATCCCTGGGAGGCATTTTGCACTCACATAGCTCCAATCTATTCTGTTGATTTTCAAGTTTATATTTTCAACCTCAAAGTTTCTCAGTGTGGAAGTACCAACTAGCTAGGAGTGGCAAAAGTAAGCAGACAAAGTATAAAATGTGATATGAATGATAGAGGACTATTAAGTATATTAATAATTTAATGAGCAGAGAGAAGGGAATATTAAAAATACAATAGACTTTGGATTATAGATGGAACAAAATTCCTACAAAAGGAAATATAAAATAGGATCATACAACAAAGGTGGAAAACCTGGCCTTGGGAACAAAAGAACACCATTTTCTCAAAGACAGAAGGGATTTAGATATATATATGTTGTGTGTACAGAGCCTCATCAACCAAGGAGTCAGCACGGGTTTGTCACCTTCAACATCAGGCATCTTGTTACAACATGACTGTTCTCTCGTTTAACACATTTTTTTGCGGGAAACGAGTAAAATCGGATCCACCAGGGAGACTGTCAGTGGACATAAGGAAACATACATTGGAACCTCTAGTTGGAACCGGCAAAAGTAAAAGTGTTTTATGTCGTTGTCGTGTGTGGCTGCCCATAAACTATGCAGTAAAACGCGGTACATGTGCAAGTTTTGTAATGTACCCCTGCACTAAGGACAGTGTTTCGGATGCTACCACACAGTGAAGCACGCGATTTGGCGGGAAAATGCCTGCTTACTTAACTATTTCACATTTTCCTTCCCAATAATGAATATAACGCATGCAATCCTCCTTTAATGATTGTCGTTAAGGTTATATAAAAGAGAGAAAACCTCCAAATCAGAAAGATAGCTATAAGCAATATAAGCCAGAATTAAATGGCTTCTTTTGTAAAGAAAGTATAGTTTTTAGTTTATATTTTGAATTAGCATTTTTATTCTCCAAATCATCTTTATGTGCTATAATCCTATCCAGAATAACTTTCTATGAAGATAAAATAACCAAGGTACAGATCAACATTAATTTTTAATAAGTATTCTATTTGTTAAACACATAGATATTTATAAAATATGACTCCGGTTGCTTTGGCATTTATATTAAAAGTAATGGTTCACCCTAATGATTAACTGTCAGTCGTCCTATAAAAGAAACTGAAAATATGCACATGTTTCTGAATTGTAATAGAAGTTTGAATTCTAATTCAATTAGCTATACCATATGGACCCAGGCTGAGTTATGTACATATTTTTATAATAATATTATATGAACATCATGACCAATATTTCACTTAAAAACACAGCAAGGAATGTGGTTTTTTTTCCTGTTTTTTGTTTTTAATATATTTTATTGAGGTTTTTTTTACAGAGAGGAAGGGAGAGGGATAGAGTTAGAAACATTGATGGGAGAGAAACATCGATCAGTTGCCTCCTGCACACCTCCTACTGGGGATGTGCCAGCAACCAAGGTACATGCCCTTGACCGGAACCGAACCTGGGACCCTTCAGTCCGCAGGCTGACGCTCTATCCACTGAGCCAAACCAGTCAGGGCAAGGAATGTGTTTTTATTCCTATGTGGATTAGAATGGTTGAAACTAGTGGATTTTATTCGTAGTACATATTAGAAAACACTGATCAGGGTATTCTGATATTTGCTTGGAAAATGATGGAAATTTTGGTTGATATGTGAGAGGTGATATGTGAAGGAAAGACACTGAGTAAAAAGCAATAATGTACCTATTTATTGTCACTTGGCAGCTAAGCAACTTGAATGCCTTTAGAAAAGAAAATCAAAATGTTGCAATTAAGAAAATATTGAAATACAGAATTAAATAATTATTCTATTAATCTAAACTAGTTGTCACCTCAGCAGATAGATTAATCTGGTGTTCTCCTATAGACTTTGTGGAAATTCGCATAAAGCTATCCTCTAAAGCTATTATTTTCCCAGGAACCTGTATGGGAATGGCCACCATCATATTAAAGAATAACATAAATTTAAGCTGTCTTGTCTATATTTCTAAAATATAGTAACAAGAATGTTGGATCAAAAATATGTAAGTTTAAAAATAAGCACATTCTTCCAATAAGAGAAGTGAATGTGTTATGCTGATCTGAGCACTATGACTTACATATTTTTAAAATTGTCCTCTGGCGGAAGTGATGTTTAAATATAGTGATATAGACTAATCTTTTGCTCAAATTGTGCTGACCAATATACCCTTGGGAAGGCTGTGGTTTAAAATTACATGGAGGAGTTTACCAAGATAATCTCTAGATCCCATGGACTGTTAGAAAGATGAAGATGTGAAATCTATCCCTTACCACTCACCAATCATATCTGAGCAAATGGCTTAAATAAATTCAGTAGCCCTAACCAGTTTGGCTCAGTGGATAAAGCATCAGCTCACAGACTGAAGGGCCCCAGGTTTGATACTGGCCAAGGGCACGTACCTCAGTTGCAGATTTGGTCCTCAGCCTAGTCGGGGTGCATGTGTATGGCAACCAATCAATGTGTCTCTTTCACTTCGATGTTTCTCTCTGTGTGTCTCTCCCCCTCCTCCCTTCCACTCCCTGTAAAAATCAATGTGAAAAAATCCTCCGGTGAAGATTAACCAAAAAAAAGAGAAGTAAACCTCAGTGTATCACTTATAAAATGGAGGTGATAATTTCTACCTTGAAGTAGTATAATGAGGAGTAATAGTCACTGCAGTATGGGTTGTCAATTGTTATAATCAATCTTTAATTGAGAAAGATTTATACTATGTAAATATTTCATATTTACACTAATATAATAAAAGAGTAATATGCAAATTGACCACTACCAGAGACACCTAAGCCACACCCACCAGCCAAGCCATGCCTCCCAGCCAACCAGAGCAGCTGTATGCAAATTAGCCCAGCTAAGATGGAGGCCAGCAGCCATGGAGCTAGAGCTAGAGCCATGGAGCTGGTGCACAAAAATTTCTGCACTTGGGGGGTGGGGCTCCCTCAGCCCGGCCTGTTTCCTCTTGCAGTCTGGGACACCTCAGGAGCGGGGGATGTCCACCTGCTGGCATGCCTGGCCAGCCTGGGTGAGGGGCTGAGAGCCATTTTCAGGCTGCCCACAGCCCCTTCAGGGTTCGTGCACTGGGGAGTGGGAGGGCTGGTGAGTGCAGGCCTGGATGTTTCCCACCGGAGGGCCCACGATCGCACATGCCTGGTGCCCCCACCGCTGAGGGAACACACCTGGCGCAGAGCTGGGTGGCAAGCCAGGGGCGGGTGCTGGTGCAGAATCCCTCGGTGGGGCCCTCCTGCTGAGCAAACACGCCCGGGGTGGAGCCGGGCAGAGGACTGGCTTTGGATTCTTCGCACTGTTCAGCAGATGCTCCCGCATGCCCTGTGGAGGCCCCTGGGGGGCGGATGAAGGTAGCGGACCCTGGACGGGTGCTCCCGCATGCCCCCAAGGAGGCCCCTGGGGCAGAGCCAGGCAGCAGACCCAAGACGGCTGCTCCTGCACACCCCGCAGAGGCCCCGCGCTCCCGAATGCCCCGGGGAGGCCCCCAGGGGGCGGAGCCAGGCAGGGGACCTAGGGCAGCTGCTCCTGGACACCCCGAGGAGGACCCGCTCTCCTGCATGCCTGGTGGAGGCCCCTGGGGGGCGGAGCCAGGCAGTGGACCTGGGATGGGCGCTCCTGGACGCCCCGAGGAGGCCCCAGGCCGGAACCCCCCCAACTGAGCTGACACACCTGGCACAGCTTTGCCGGCTGTGGAGGCTCCCAGTGCAGAGCAGCCCTGCCAGCTTCCATCTTGGCTGGGTTAATTTGCTTACAGCCACTCTGATTGGCTGGGAGGTGTGGCTTGGCTGGTGGGCATGGCTGTGAGCAGAGGCTCAGCCAGCCTAGGCAGGCAGTTGCAACAGAAGCCTCTGGTTTGCTCTAGCTCCATGGCTGCTGGCCTCCATCTTAGCTGGGCTAATTTGCATACAGCCACTCTGGTTGGCTGGGAGGCGTGGCTTGGCTGGTGGGTGTGGCTTAGGTGTCTCCGGTAGTGGTCAATTTGCATATTACTCTTTTATTATATTAGATATTTTCAATAAATGTTTGTAAATAAAATTCAGTGTTTTATGTTCTCCTTTGTCATCTTCTTTCCTATTATGCAGCTTACTTTTACTTTTCTGACCAATTATTTTCAGACTAGAGGCCATGCACAGGAAGTTGTGCGCGTAGGATCCTTAGGCCTACCCTGCAATCAGGACCATCTTCTGCCCATTCGCCAGTCCTCAGTCCTACCCCACTGCTGACACCCACCCTGGTTCCCCACGGTTCCCTATTTGCTATCCATCAATTGGAGCCTGGGGGCTAGAGGGAGGGACCAAGAGGTGGTCCATGTACCTCATAGGGACTGGTCGATTGGTCATTCTGGTTATTACACCGTTATGGTCACTAGCCTTTTATTATATAAGGATACTTGTTCGCAATCAGAGGCAGCAGCAATCCCCCTTTACTGAGTAAATTTATGTATTAATGTTCTTACTTCTTTAGAAGACATATTTTCTGTGTGTTAGACTCACCTGTCTTTCCAACTATTTGTAATCTATTCTATTTTCTTGTAATTTTGGCCAAATGGAAAAGCAACTTGGAGTAGGCTCTTGTGTATAATGTGTTTACATGGATGCAAAGTCTACTGAGATTTTTTTTTCTCTCCTAATAGCAGTTCCTAAAACAGATACAGAACTGAAGCCAGAGTTTCTCTTTTTTTCATTACTTAAGATTAGTTAAATGGCCACAGCCATGTATGAATAAAATCATAGCATTTAATCTGATTTAGATGCTCCTGTGTTTGCCACTACCCTTCCCAGTATGAGTTTGTGTGAATTTGTTGCTTTATTTTCTCAAGGCCTAAGCTCATATTCTTGTTAAAAATTTATTATGGATAGAGATCCTTTCAACTCTACTGCCTATTGCTTTTTCAAAATGAACATTTTAAAGATTATTTGTTGCATAATGAACACACAAGAAGCATGTATGATAAATCTCTGTATTACCACATACTTGCTACTATCGATCTCTCTAAACTTGGAGACTTTATTCTGAATATCTTTTAAGTATGTTTATGGGATCACTGTTGTTGTTTTTTGCATAAATCTTGCTCTTAAAAGCAATCTCCATTTAATGGAAATAATATATTTTGAGGAGCCTGCATCTTAAACAATTTCCCAGGTTCAAAAATTGCGAATATTATGAAACCTTTCAGAAAACTTTCAGCTCAGAAATTTACAATTAATCTGTTAACCGTTATTATCCTGTAGGTGGCACTTTTACGTTGTTGACCACCAATCGGGATAGTGAGAAGATTAAGGAACTGAGGGGACCTGGTGTTGAGTGATGGCTCTCAGTACCATGGCACTCGGGCTGTGTATGACTTAGACAACTTTACTTCCGACTGACTTATTTTCTCATCGAAGAAGTAGGAGAGTGAACTCTTGACTTATAAACAAATAGGGACTGGTAAAGGCTAAAATTAAAATAAAGAGATTATGTGTATTAAAAGATTTTACTATGTACAGATACAGGATAAATATATAGAAGTGCACTATAAAAATAAATATTATGACAGTATTGATTGGTTTTGCTCTTCTTTTGAGGACTTAAGATTCATTAAGTTGGTTTGTTTATCACAGTGGACTCCCTTCTGTCCCTATTAAGTCACATGTGACTACATTTATTTATTTATTTAATATATTTTATTGATTTTTTACAAAGAGGAAGGAAGAGGGATAGAGAGTTAGAAACATCGATCATCCTCTTACTGCACAACTCCCACCGGGGATGTGCCCGTAACCAAGGTGCATGCCCTTGACTGGAATTGGATCTGAGACCCTTCAGTCTGCAGGCTGATGCTCTATCCACTGAGCCAAACTGGTTAGGGAACTAAATTTATTTTTAAAAAATTTTACTTCCCACTCTTTTCATCAGGCACTGCTAATTAGGATTCAAGTTATTTTTATTTTTCCACTGAGCTCCTATCATTGGCTGGATAGAATTTTGGTTGGACACCAAGCCTTTGCTTTTGGGTTGTAATGTCTGAGAGCTTTTGAGGTTTCAGAAAGATATGTTTGAAACAATTATTTCAAACTAATTGTTTTTGAAATAATATTGTAAAAATCCTGATGAGTCTTGCTTATTTTTAAGAGCGCTTTATTTAAATACATATTTTTTTTTCAGTGCTGATTCCCAGTGCTATGGTATCAAGTTACTGAGGAGATGAAAAGAATGAAGCTAGCAAGATAAATAAACTAGCCTTAGGAAAAAAGACTAGCTTGTAAGCAAAATGATTGTTATATACTTTTGATACATAAATGTGAAGTGATGGAAGGTATTTAACTTTAAAATATTCTTCATGGATAAGCACTCATTTTCATATTTAATAGTCTGTAGTATCTTATAATTGTTAAAACAATATATTGGCTACTAAGAATGTGCAGGAAAAAATGTAGAAATAACGGCATGACTCTAGTTGTAAAGTTGTCTCCTCAAACACACACTGCCTCTGTAATTATTCTTTCCGAGCTCGTTTCTACAGGTATTGTGCTGTGCAATACGTCATGTGAAAGGTCTCGTCGTTACCTTGATGCATGAGACTCATTTCACTGGTCAGAAAGGCTGGTAGGCTGTTTTAATCAAACACGTAATTTAGGCAAGTATGTAACCACATTTTTTTACTCATTAATGTCCTTTGATGCTGCTTCTACATATTTTCGCTAATATAAAATATAAAAAGGCAAATAAGGCAGGGTGCTTGATTAGAAGAATGAAATAAACTTGGAAATAGAAATTCAAGTTTATATATTTTTTATAACTAAAATGAATATTGGAGTTTATAGTATAAAAAGGTAGAGTGTGAGTCAATGAATCTTAGTTTAGTCCAAACTCTACCATAATGTATATAGGTGAGCTTCTCTGTGCCCCCAATCTGAATTTCTTTAATTCAGAATGAGAGATTAGATAACAAGTCCTCCAAAGCCATTCAGTTTTACAAATTGCATATGTATATATGCATATATGTATATATATACATATATATGCCCGTATATAATTTATTTATATACACATATGTCTTATATATAAAATAAATAAAATTATAAAAATATTTACAATTCCTAAGGCTAATAACTTAGTAATTCCTAATATTTGCTACTATAGATTGGGTATTGCATGCAAATATGAGTGATAAAAATTGATTTTAAGATTATCGATCTTAAGAAGTACTACAGTTGCTCTTCCTATTCTTCCTCACATCTTGGCATTTGCCTACCAGAAGAACTTTGATGCAACATTTCAATTTCATATTATCCTATATAATCAAGAGGCAATATGCAAGTTGACCATCACACCCTTGCACAAGATGGACACTCCCATGTGGTCACAAGATGGCCACCACAAGATGGCTTGGACGGGAGGGCAGTTGTGGGTGACCAGGTCAGCAGGGCAGGGCAGTTGAGGGCTACCAGGCCTTCAGGGGAGGGAGGGAAGTTGGGGGGTACCAGGCCAGCAGGGGAGGGTAGTTGGGGGCAACTGGGCCAGCAGGGGAGCAGTTAGACATCCATCAGGCTGGCAGGGGAGTAGTTAGGGGGTGATCAGGCTGGCAGGCAGAAGCAGTTAGGGGCAATCAGGAAGGCAGGCAGGAGAGTGGTTGGGAGCCAGCAGTCCTGGATTGTGAGAGGGATTCCAGATTGGTGAGGGTGCAGGCTGGGCTGAGGGACCCCCCCTCTAGTGCATGAATTTCGTGCACTGGGCCTCTAGTTACTATATAACACCTAGCATAATGTAGTCAAATGCAGTATTATATTTAATTATACAATCATTATCATTTAATGGTCATTTACAAAATCTCAGGCTAGGTGAAATATAGCATGCATCTAGGTACCCCTCTAATTATTGACTCATTAAGAATCAGAACAATGGCAGGTCCCTAAGTCCCAATATAATATCTTACCAGTGTGAAACATACTTCCTAGTTTACTTACTTTATACTAACACTGAAAATCTAGTGATGCTGCCATAATTGGAAAGTTCACCGATTATATTAAGCCCTTAATGTAAATGATGAATTGCCATGCTGCTCTGGATCTTCACATGGCTGCTTCACATTAATTCTATGAAGGTAGTGCCATTTATTGCTGATGTCGCTCTGCAATCTTTCGTTGCCTATGCCTTGGTTCTGATCATAGATACACACTATGGTTTATACTCTCATTCAGGCATGTTATAGCTTCTATAGGCATTGAGGTTGCCTACAAATGCCTATTTCTGGAGCACACTGGAATGACTACAAACTGAATGAGTCCCTTGGTTATCTGCTCAGTCCATCACTACATGTTGAGCTGCTCAAAAAAGTAAAGTGTCTCTCTAGGTATTCCCTCAAATAATTGATTCTGTGGAATAGAGTGCTTGGGTGCAAAAGCTTACTTTATTACCTAATAGTTATATGGCCATGGCAGTGTTACTTAAACTTCTTAAGGCTCTGTGTTCCCACATGTAAATAGTGCATGTAATATACATCAGTTTACTAGCATGACTATAACACATTATCATAAACTGGGTGGCATAAAAACATATACTCACAGTTTTAGAGGTCCTATGTTTGAAATCTAGGTGTCAGAAAAGTTGACTCCTTCCAGAAGCTCTGAGAGAGAATGTGTTCCATGCCCCTCCCTGTAGTCTTGGCAGTGAATCATTGCCCATCGCTCTCACATTTTCCTATAAGCAGTGGGAAACCAGGCTGTACCTTCATCCCCTTCCTTAGAAATCTCTCAGACGTATATCCAGGCTCATCGCTGACCTCCAACAGCAGAACCCCCAACAGTGGAAACCAACTCAGCTAAGTTTTCTGACACTTTACAACAAGGATGACATGCCCTGCAATTACAATAGCATGCTCTGCGTTTGATTCTGTGACTCACCAGAAGCAGCTTTTCCTATCTCTACCAATATTTGTTTATGAAAACATGTGCTTCCTAAGATGATAGAAGCTTGCTCGCCAATTCCTTCTAAGCTCTCGCGCCATCCTTTCACAATGTCACTTTTTCTGTCATGTACCTCCTCCTTTCTCCAGCCTCTATTTATGAGCCAAAACCCAAAGCAACTGCTTCTTCATTTTTAGGTAATTTAGGGGTTTGCAACAACAGTCCCCTACTTCCTTGAAAGATGCCTTAAGACAACATAAATGTATTTTCTCAAAGTTCTCGAGGTCAGAAATTGAAAATCAAGTTCCAGCAGGATCCTCCTGGAGGGTCTGAGGGAGAAACTGTTGCAGGCTTCCTCCTGGCTTCCGGTGAATTGCAGAACCTTGGCATTGCTTGTTGTGCGGAGCCATCACTGTAATCTCAGCCTCCACCTTCTCCTGTCTGTTTCTGTGTTTCTGGGTCTGGACGTGGCCCTCCCCTTTGTGTGTCTCTGTGCTCTGTGTATCTTCTAATCTCTTGTCTCTTATAAGGACTCTCTCATTGGATTCACAGCCTTCCCTAAACCAAGATGATTTCAACTTGAGATCCTTACTTTAGATAGACCTGAAAATAACATTTTTCCAAATAAGTCTTATTTGAGGGGATAAGACTTAGGCATATATTTTTTAAATTGATTTTATAGAGAGAAAGAGAGAAAGGGATATATATATATATATATATATATATATATATATATATATATATAGAGAGAGAGAGAGAGAGAGAGAGAGAGAGAGAGAGAGAGAGAGAGAAGAGAGATTTGTTGTTCCACTATGTCTCTCATTCACTGGTTGATTCTTACATGTGCCCTGACTGGGAATCAAATCCACAACCTTAGCATATTGGGACAACACTATAACCAACTGAGTTACCCAGCCAGGGCTTAGACATATTTTTAGGGATTCGACTCACTAACACATTTGTGTGATAGTTTGAAAACTGGCATGTAATACACCTCAATAAGTTGTATCTATAATAAGTGCTTATTGGTTGTTTAAATTAGTGCTATCATATTCCTACCATAACTGTCAAAATATGGCAATAAAATATTATGAAACTACTGTAAAATATAATTCACTTGTGTTGCATAAAAAATGCATGCTGTGAAGTATAAATGCTGAATTATAGTGGGAAGACATCAGTGATAGATAACTATGTTTTAGTGAGTAAAGATTCTTAAACCAAAAGTTGGTATTGGGGGTTTTAGTGAATGGGCAATGAAGGTGGGAAGCTCAAGTGTTAGATCTTACATCACAAGTATAGATGTGATTGCAAATTTCAAAATATGGCTGTCCTATCAAATAGATTTCATGCATAGAAGAAAAGTACCAGTGGTTTCCAAAGAATATGGGAAGTTTAAAATAGCTGTCTGACAACTTGTCTACTTAAGAATTTAGTTTGCAAAATCTCTTAGTTAATAAGCTTGACTAGAAAGAGCAGGGGTCACAGACAGGTTTAAAAAATGAAAGTATGTTTCCTTCATGTAGAAATTCAGTTGTATAGGGGTACACACACAATTCATTACTTTTATCTGGTTCCAAATTATATTGCCTCCATTCCCATCGTCAACTCACTTCAAGTTTGCTGATCCACCATAACCACCTCATTTGTCTCTAACCATCAAGAAGTAACAAGTCAAAAAAGGAGGGACAAAGAGGCATGCTATTATTTAAAGATGGTCCTGGAAATCGGTTAGATTGATTGATTGATTGATTGATTGATTTATGGCATAGCCACATATAGCGATGAGGCTAAAAAAGCTTATTACATGGCCCTAACTGGTTTGGCTCAGTGGATAGAGCATCGACCTGCAGACTCAAAGGTCCCAGGTTCAATTCCAGTCCAGGGTATGGTTGCTGGCACATCCCCGGTGGGGAGTGTGCAGGAGGCAGCTGATCAATGTTTCTCTCTCATCAATGTTTCTGGCTCTCTATCTCTCTCTCTTCCTCTCTATAAAAAAATCAATAAAATATATTTTAAAAAATATGATACGGGCTATACTGACAGTTTCATTATACCGAAGAAATGAGACAATATTAAGTGTCTACTGAAAGCTGTGGGTTTAGAAACTTTAACTATAATGACATACCATTCATATTTCTGGTGCACACATTCAGCCTCTCTCCTAGAGGAAAAAAAATCCTAAAGCTCCAAGTCAACCTCCAAAATCTATATGTGATATATAGTCCCCTGTATCAGGTTTATATATAGCTCTTTGTTGTACTCTAACCTTTATCTAACAATCTTCAGTAACTTAAAAAAAGTATAATTAAAAAAAAAGCAAACTGAACTTCCTTTGCCAGGCAAGGAGACACAGCAGTGGAAAGATCCAGAGTGGCTCACTAAGGGGCAAATTAGAGGTGATGAAGAGCTGGAAAGGGTGAAAAGCTAAGTTATGTTCTTCTTAGTTATGCTAATGAGATTGAAAGGTGTTCTCTAATTGGGAAGGAGTAAGGTTAGGAGTCTGCATACAAATGATTAAGACAAGAGTTCTTGTTCATTGGTCAGGGCAGGGAGGTTCCAGCACAGGGGGGGTCAATCAAAGATCATTTTATTTTCAATAGCTTTTGTTGGTTATAATGGCTGTGATAAAACACAGAAGTTGGTGTTAACATTTTCTATTTAAGAACTGCTATAGGTCGAAAAATTTGCTTCACACCTGTAAATTGAAATTCCAGTTATGTGTCCCTAACACATTCCGTTTACAGTTGTACTGGGGTAATGAGGAACTCATTTCAAACCCCAGTTCAGAAACAGCAAGCCTGGGAAATGCAAGGCAGTCAAGTCCTTAGTCCGGGAAGGTCCGAGGGCTCCTTGCACTGCCAGGAGCAGTTTAAGTCCCGCTTGGCCATCTGCTCCTGGCTGGATTTGTGCTCTGGCACGAGGTTCCTTTTTCACTGTCCTCTGTGGCCTCTGGATCCCTTTTTCTGGAAGGTTTATTTTTATCCATTATAATCTCCATCCACATGTGAAGTTGGCAGTAAAACAGATGTCCTTTTTAGAAGCTGAAGGGCTTTAAAATGACAATTATATTGTTGTAGGTTTGTTGGCCTAAGGAATATTTTGAGGGTCTGCAGGCTTGGCTTGCAATATTTTTATGTTCATGTATTTTTGTTTTTATTTCCTACAATAAAATTCTCGAAAAAATCTAAAATACTTCTTACATATTGTCTTTCTGTCATATTCATTTGAAACCATGAAGAGTTTAAGAGGATACCCTAACTTGCATAGATAGATAGATAGATAGATAGATCGATCGATCGATAGATAGATAGATAGATAGATAGATAGATAGATAATAGATAGCTATATGGTAGATAAAAATTAGATTGGAAGATATATATATATCATATATATGATAGGATATTTTATATATATATATATATATATCATATATATGATAGGATATTTTATATATATATATATATATCTTCCAATCTAATTTTTATCTACCATATAGCTATCTATTATCTATCTATTATCTATCGATCTATCTCCTATCTAATAAAAGAGTATATGTGTGTGTATATATATATATATATATATATATATCCTTTCTAATAAAAGAGTAATATGCAAATTGACCATCAGGAGATGGCTGCCCCCATGTGATCAAAGATGGCCACCACAAGATGGCCAACAAGGGAGGACAGTTGGGTGGGACCAGGCTGGCAGAAGAGGGCAGTTGGGAGGGACCCAGACCTGCAGGGGAGGGAAGTTGGGGGAGACCCAGGCCTACAGGGGAGAACATTTGGGGGGACCAGGCTGGCAGAGGAGATCAGTTGGGGGGACAAGGTTGGCAGAGGAAGGCAGTAGTGGGTGACCCAGGCCTGTAGGGGAGGACAGTTGTGGGGGACCCAGGCCTGCAGGGGAGGACAGTTGGAGGTGACCATCCTGGCAGAGGGAGGGCAGTTAAGGGCAATCAGGCTGGCTCAGGAGCAGTTAGGCGTTGATCGGGCTGGCAGGGGAGTGGTTAGGGTCAACTGGCAGATGAGAGGTCAGGAGCCAGCAGTCCTGGATTATGAAAGGGATGTCCGACTGCCCGTTTAGGCCCAATCCCACACGGGGATCGGGCCTAAACGGGCAGTCGGACATTCCTCAAAGGGTCCCAAATTTGAAAGGGTGTAGGTTGTGCTGAGGGACACCACCCCCACCCCCCACTCCCACTCTGTGCACAGATTTCATGCACTGGGCCTCTAGTACACACACACACACACACACACACACACACACACACACACACACATTAGTAGAAGCACCATATACTGATCAATGACAAAATTAAAAAAAAAAAAACCTTCCTACTTACTCCCAGCATCCCGTGTGCTGTTGCTGCTTCCTATTTATCCCTCATGGGGCTATGCAATAAAAGCCAAATGCACCATGGGGGTACAATGGGGCTGCATCTCAGGAGACGGAATACTAAATTATGAATCCTAAAACTTGCAGGTTCTGACAAATCTCCTCCTCCCCTCTGCTGCTCAGAGAAAGAGCATATCTTTTATTCTGTGTAAACAGACCTTCTCTTGGGGCAGGTGGGAAAATTCTATAACCAGGAATGTAAACTTTGTCTCAGGAAGAGATAAGAAAGGTTTTATTATCCTTTGAAAAGGAACCAATGTGTCTGGTGAAAGGCGGGGGAAAAGGCTCAGTACATCTACCACCTTTAGAATTCGGAGATCAGATGGGACTGTGGGGAAAGAGAAGAGACATCCGCTGTCATTATAGCATGCAAATTTATGTTGCTTATGTGTATAGATCAAGCAGAAACACGAACACATCCAGAGAGGATTGCCTTACAAAAACACCAATCATATTAACAGATGAAAACTTTGAGCATGAAGACTTACACGATTTGGATTCCCTTCACAGCCCCACATCTCTTAATTTTGTGATTGGTAACTAGAAATAATTTTAAAAGGGCTGGCATGAGGCAGCAATCCAAACCAGGCTGGTTTTTATTGTTTGGCTAAGGATTCATCTCAGCAGGTGCTGGGAAAAGACCCCAGGCAAGTCTGGCCTCCTGCTGAGGCTCCACCCTGAGAGGCAGGGCTTAGAAGTCCTTCTCTGTGAGATGCAGCAGCAGTTACCATCTCAACTCAG
The DNA here is from genome assembly GCA_004026665.1 of Murina feae. NCBI lineage: Eukaryota > Metazoa > Chordata > Mammalia > Chiroptera > Vespertilionidae > Murina > Murina feae. The sequence continues at coordinate 27,075 of PVJC01006322.1, read as the reverse complement.
CAACAAGCCATGTTTCTGCACCGCTATGAATAAGTGATGCTGCTTCCAGAGATGGCCCCCCTTTACATAACTGCATTCCTCCTCATCTCTCCCACGAGTGCTCATCTGAGCAGTTACTCTCTTCCTTATCAGACTTTCCTAAGAGTGGCTGAGGTAGTTAATACACAATCTAGGTAATGATCTCTGTGTTGGTTTGCTAGAGCTTCCATAAAATGGTACCGCGGCCTGGGTGGCTTACACAATGGAAATCCATTTCCTCACAGTCCTAGGTGCTACAAGTCCAGTTCAGGTGTCAGCAGGGTTGGTTTTGCTGAGGCCTCTCCCTGTGGCTTGTAGATGGTAGATGCCCATCTTATCTGTGTATCTTCCTGTGGCCATCCCTGTTTGAGTCTGTTTCTTAATTCCCTCTTGTAACCACACCAGTCATATTGAATTAGGGACTATACTAATGATCTCATTTTAAATTAATAACCTCTTTAAGGACTTTATCTTCAAATACAGCCATGTGTTTTTTCTATACAGACACACTCTGCAGCACTTGTGGTTAATGCATCAACATATACGTTTTAGAGAAACCTAATTTTAGCTCATATCAATTTTTTATAATTTATTTTTATTTGTTGTTTTAAATCCTCACCCTAGGATATTTTTTTCAATACCTTTTTAGAGAAAGGATAAGGGTGCATTTTATTGATGCCCCTTGCTGAATCCTCAGGTTTTATTATATAACAGGAATTTTCAAATGGTGTGCTGCATGAATTTTAAAAACATGAAGTATATGACTGTTTAATCAGTGGCACTGACCTTTTTTCTCTTAGATTGTCAAATAAAAAATTACAACAACCAACACAACAATAGCTCTTGTTGTGAATGAATCAAAATTACACCCTGTTTTTGTCACAACCAAAAAAATATATTTTTGGTGTACCTGAGAATTTTAGTGGTTATCTTATGTGGGCCAGGAGATGAAAAAGTTTGAAAAAATCACTGGTATATATATTAGTATTAGGGGCCCGGTGCACAAAAATTTGTGCCCTCGGGAGGTCCCTCAGCCCAGCCTGTGCCCTCTTGCAGTCTGGGATGCCTCTGGGGATGTCCACCTGCTGGTGTGCCAGGTCAGCCTGGGTGAGAGGCTGATGGCTGTTTGCAGGCTGGCCAAGCCCCCCAGTGTGGACCCTCACCCCATTGGGATGTGGCCAGCCTGGGAGATGGGCTGAGGGCCGTTTTCAGGCTGCCCATAGCCCCTTCAGGTTTTGGGTCCCTACTGGGGTACCTGGCCAGCCTGGGTGCAGGGCTGATGGCTGTTTTCAGGCTGCCCACAGCCCCCCAGTGGGGACCGTCACCCCACTAGGGTGTGGCCAGCCTGGATGACAGGCTGAGGGCTGTTTTCAGGCTGTCCAAAGCCTCCTAGTGGGGACCCTCACCCCATTGGGGTGTGGCCAGCCTGGGTGATGGGCTGAGGGCTGTATTCATCCTTTTAGGCTGCCCACAGCTCCCATTGACCAATGTCCCAGTAAGGCTGGCTGGAAGCAGGTTTCTGGGGTTTATTTATCTTCTATAATTGATACACTGTTCCTTTAAGCCGAGGCCTAGGCAGATGATGAAACCTCCTGTTGGCTTCAGCTCCATGGCTTCTATATTTGAAAGAATGTTGCCTTAGTAGATGCTCCCAGCTGGCCTAGGTAGAGTTTCCTCCATCGCTGGTGCAATGGAAGCCTGCTATTTGCTTCATCTCTGAGGCTTCTATAATTGAAAAAATGTTGCAACTATGTTGTCCTGAGCTGGGAGAAGCCCAGCCGCCTAGGCAGACAGTTTACTCCTGGAGCAATGGAAGCCTCTGTTTACTCTAGCTCTGTGACTGCCGGCCTCCATCTTGGCTGGGTTAATTTGCATACAGCCACTCTGATTGGCTGGTGGGTGTGGCTTAGGCATCCTGTAGAAACAGTCAATTTCAATATTACTCTTTTATTAGATTAGATGATATATAATTAATATCATATTATATATAATATAAAATAATCTTTCAAATTTTAGTCATCATAGTATTATTTTTATTTAATAAGGAACATGCTGCTTGGTGAAAATGAATTCTTTTTAATTTTAAGTTTTGTATAATAGGAACACACTTTTTCTTAAGTTTTCTGTGATTGTTTGTCTTATTTGATTGGCAAATATTTACCACAATATTTGTGGGGTATAGGTTTGTGTCCTTATATGATTTCTTATTTCCAGCTCTGAACTGTACAGGGATATTTTTTAAATAATTTTTTCAGTAATAAATAGACATTTTATATTGATTATTTAGGAGATATGTTTATTTCACTTGCAATGCATTTTAGGTAATATATTTACCCTTTTACTATATAGTTATAAAATATTTAATCTGTGGTCATAAAAATTAATCACCAGGAAAGAAAAAGTCTCTATTACTAATCTTAAGAGGAGTAAGTCAGGAAAGTTTGTTTGTTTTTTCATAATGGCCTCAAAAAAGTTTAAATAAACCTTGATAAACCAACATTTTGATAAGGTTTTTAATATATATGGGCACTCAAATAGCTGGTGTTCAATATATTATTGTTGAAGAAATGCATTACTAACCAATGATGGATGATTTAGGATAATTTATTTTGCATTTGGATTGAAACCTTTCTTATTACTTGCAATGACTTTCCCTGATTCCCCCCACTTTTCTTTCAGGTCTCATTTTGAATGTCACCTCATGTGGGACACATTCCTATTCATAGCTGTCTTCCTTCTACAATACTCTGCACTTAGCTCTACCATAGAGAAGGACACAGTACCCTGTTCCTAGAGCTACCATAGGCTCCCAGATCTCTCAGTGGAGTTGCAGCCCTTTATAACTAAATCTGTTATAGAATTTAGTATCACCCCAAGTAAACAAGATCTAATCCAACTCTGGGTCTTTAGTATGTAAACTTTTTGTTTTCCACATTAATATTTGAGTCATGCTTTTTAGGTCAAGATATTAAGGCTGCTATTTTAAGTTCCCAGAGTCTTCAGGGATAACTTATATTTATGATAGTAGATTAAAAGTATTATGCTGGAGTGATTTATATACAGATCATGTGAGACTTTTCATGCAAGTAGGATTTGCCCTTCTGTTCTTGGCCACGATTCTGTCCTTCCCACTGTCAATATAGCAACTGTCAAACCAGCTGCTGTCCTAAACCTAGAGGACACAGTTTTGTTATTTTTAAACTATATGTATATATATGTATGTATTGACAGATATAGACTAAGTTTACTTTATTTCTTTAAAATTTATATAAAAGAAGCTTCACAGAGAAAAGTTTGAAGTAAGTTGAAATATTATTATAGATCTGGTTTTATGCTTACTTTCTATTTAAATAAAAAGGGTTAGGTAGCACAACCTTTAATTTGCCTAATGTTATTATTGCAAATTCAAAATAGTTAAGCCACATATTATCTGCTAAGAAGTGTTTATCTTAGCTAATAAAAGCGTAATATTGAAATTAACCGTTTCTCCGGGACGGGGATAAGCCACGCCCACCAGCTAATAAGAGCGGCTGTATGCAAATTAGCCCAGCCAAGATGGCGGAGGTCTCAGCCGGCAGAAGCGGTGTGCGGCACTGAGGTCCTGCAAGGCAGGTGGAAGACCTCTGCCTTGGGGGAGCCAGGAGGGGAGGCGCAACCTGAGGGGAGAGGAGCCAGCTGGCCTGTGGCTGCTGGCGGGAGGAGCAGGTCCGGCCAGCATTGGCAGCAGGGCAGCCAGGGCCTGAGGGAGCCAGCAAGCCCAGGCCCCCAGGCTGCCCTGCGGCCTGGAAGGAGATCCATGATCGCGGAGGAGGGGGGGCAGGGCACTCACTCTGGGCGGAGGGACCGAGCCAGCTCCATCCTCAAGGCTGAGGCCTGGAAATCGGTGCAATTGGGGCACATATCACACACGGAGGTGTGCCCTCCATGTGTGCTGTGTGCCTCAATGGATTCCAGGTCCCAAACTGAGAGGGCACAGGCCAGAATGAGGGACCCCTCCACCCCTGCTGAGTGCACAAATTTTTGTGCACCGGGCCCCTGGTTTAAAGATAATAATGGACTATAAATTCAATTGAAGAGATTTATTTTTAGTCTGGTTAGCATGGCTCAGGCAGTTGAGTGTCAGCCTATGAATCAGGAGGAATTATGAACCAGTAGGTCACTGTTCAATTCCTAGCCAGGTCATATGCCCAGGTTGTGATACTGGGCAGCCAATCGGTGATTCTGTCTCATCACTGATGTTTTTTTCTCTCTCTCCCTCTCCCTTCCTTTCTGAAATCATATATATATATATATATATATATATATATATATATATATATATTCCTATATAATAATATGCAATAATATAGGCTAATATGCAAATTGACAGAATGGCAGAATAACCCATCATTATGACATGCACTGATGACTAGGGGACAGATGCTCAACGCAGGAGTGCCACTCAGCCAAAAGCCGGCAAGGCAGCATTAAGGATGTCTGACTGCAGGCTCCCAGACTGTGAGAGGGTGCAGGCCAGGCTGAGGGACCCCCCTCCCCGCCACCACCCCCGGAGGGTACCAATGTCGTGCATTGGGCCTCTAATATATATATTTAAATATTTATTTTTAGATTTCTGGTTTTGAGCCCTGCTAATAGGTATTAATAATATGTTCTGAATTTATTTGTAAGCAGGTCTAGAGTCTTGATAAATGTATCCTACTGCCATGTTACCCATATCCTTTGATAATGAGAGTTTTCCATAAAATTTTAGAGGCTTGTAGCAATCCTACCTACAGGTGTATGCAGAAAAGGATCAAATGGTTTATGTCTCCAAGGATGCTAGAATATCTATGTGCCTATGACAACACAGTGCTTGGGTCTATGTTTTTATATGGTCTTTAATAGTCATATTTTATCTCAAAAATGATTTTGAGTGCATTATTTATCACATGTTGTAAATCATAGTTTTATGTAGTTTCTTTTTTTATTTTGGTTTATTTGTTTGTTTTTAAATCTTTATTGTTGAAAGTGTTACATATGTCCCATTCCTCCTCCCCCCGCCCCAGTGACTTTTTAAATCCCACCTCTAATGCCCACCCCAGGCCTTCACCATCCTATTGCCCATGTCCATGGTTTATGTATCTGTGCATACAAATTATTGGGTTTCTTTTTTACATATACTTCCTTTATTTAAAAAATAGAACTTAAGTTGGTGTTCTATTTTTATGCATACCAAAGAAAGCGTTTATTTTCTTATACATTGATATTTCAAGTAAAACTTTTACTTCAGTAAAAATTTTATTTATTCATTTATTTTAAGTACAATGATGAAGACTAGTACGTCTTCAAACTAAAATTAGAGCTTCATCATGACTGTACATGACTTCAACTTCCAAAGGGTTTTTATGTGTGCATAGAATATGTGTATGTATGAAACTCGGCAATACATAAGCTATTTTGTCACACATAACCTACTTCTGCTTGTTTTTATCCTTTAAAGCCTTTTTCTCCCTTGAAAAGTAAAATAAAGTGAAGAGGAGGTGGGATTGCTAAGGTCAAATTAATCTATAATAAATTAGCCTTAATGTGCTAACTAGTAAGTCTAACCCAGAAGCCCGTCGCTTTTCGCTTTGTGTGTTCAGGTAAATGACTCTGGGAAGCTGATGGCCACCCACAAGGGCATCACCCTTGAAAGCCCCAATGCAGCATAAAGGAAATGGACGTCCGCTGGAGCTTACAGTAATCTCAGAGGATCTTTATGGGCACCAGCTTAGACATAAATTAGCAAAGAACCTTATTTGCCCTCAGCTGTCAAGAATTGTAAGAAAAGATGTTTAACATGCTTTGAAAACCTGTAATGGATGGCCATTTGTTTGAAGTCCAGTTGGGGTGCTTTGCTTATATTATTTCCTTTCCTTGAATGCATTTACAAAAAGTAAATATACACCCTCCAGCTATAGATTTTCATAGCTACTCAGAGCTTCTTTTGTAATACCTAATATTGATTGAATTGCATTTATGAGTTATCAGAAGAGCTATATTTAAGGTAACATTAATATCCCTTCCCAAAAGCATTTTACGTTCGGGTGGTCATATTCTGTTTAGAGTTAAAGTTGCTCTAATTTTAAGAACTTTTAAAATTGACTCTATTTTGTATATAACAAGAGTATATAACATGTCAATAAATTTTGATAAGATGTGCACTAGCTGGTTTGGCTCACTGGGTAGAGCGTCAGACTGCGGAATCAAGGGTCCCAGATTCGATTCCGGTCAAGGGCATGTACTTTGGTTGCAGGCACATCCCCAGTAGGGGGTGTGTAGGAGGCAGCTGATCGATGCTTCTCTCTCATCGGTGTTTCTAACTCTCTATCCCTCTCCCTTCCTCTCTGTAAAATATCAATAAAATATGTTTTTAAAAAATTTTTGATAAGATGCTTCAAATTGGGTTTTATACAGAAATATCTGGCCCAGCTGTGGTGGTGGCTCAGTGGTTGAGCAAGGACCTATGAACCAGTAGGTCACAGTTTGATTACTGGTCAGGGCATATGCCCAGGTTGTGGACTCTATCCCCAGGGGAGTACATGCAGGAGGCAGTCAACTAATGAGTCTCTCTCATTATTAATATTTCTATCTCTTTCTCCCTCCCCTCTCTGAAATCAATAAAAATATATTTAAAAAAAGAAACATCTGCTATCCAAAAATAACAAATGCAAATGTTGAAATGTCCCTTTGTCCCTTGTTTTAGGATTTTCAATCTTGATTAATGTTCTTATCAAATTTAAAATAAAATGTTTAAAATAAAATGTTTGTTTTAATATCAGGAAATTATCCTATATAATAAAGCCTAATATGCAAATCAAATGAACATCAGTACAACCGGCAGAATGACCAGTTGCTATGACCCGCACTGACCACCAAGTGCCAGACGCTCAATGCAGGAGCTGCCCCCAGCCCGCAAGCCCCAAGCCAGCCAAGGTGGGTGCCAGTGGGGGGCTCCCTGATCGCCCCCCTGTTCAGACCACAGATTGGCCCTGATCACTGGCCAGGTGTAGGGATCCTACCCATACAAGAATTTTGTGCACTGGGTCTCTAGTGTTTATATATTGGCCTTTAATTTTTGTTACCTTATATCAATTTTCATGTGATATCTAACTAAACACCTCCTAAAATAACATGCTTTTATATTAATAAAATACTTTATTACAAATTAATAGAATTTAATTTTCTTTTTTTAATCTGTATGTTTCACAGATAAAAATTAGTACTTTTCTACTGTATATATTTTGATACTATAGAGTGCAAAATAAAGCAGGGAAGCAGAATACCAATTTTTGAAAACAAATTCAGGTTTCTTATGTGTTCTGGAAGGTTGATCCCACAGTGAGGTCCATTTCCTAAGAATCCTTATAGCAGGAACTCTCTTGTGATGCATGTAGCTCTTGGTAAAGTCCAACTGCTTCTTCTTATTTGTTTGTTTTAATGTGTTAATTAGAGTTAAATTTATTGGAATCACTGCAGTAAGGAAGAATATCAAATTGAACTGTCTTACTTATCTCTACAAATTGAGGATTTGGAGAGGATATTTATAGGATTTGTTTTAGAGCCTGGACTGGGTGACTGTAACACTAAATATTGCAACACCAATAGTTTGTTGCATTGGGCTGAGGCTATCACACTTGAAAGTGAACGTTTTGGAATCAATTATGAGTATTATAAGCTGTTGATTTGGTTCATGTCATATAATATAGAAGCCAGTGGTTCTTTCAGCAACACACTTACTTGTTTTGTTTGATTTTTCTTCAGGACTGTTTTCATCAGGTGCAAATAATTATGTTGGTCTAAATTATCAGCTCCTAGTTGTCCCTCACTTTTTATCATTAGCCAAAGCTTAAAGACATAGCATCTCAGAGACATGATCAGTGTAGATCTCCACAGCTATATGATGGTACAGGGTGGGGCAAAAGTAGATTTAGAGTTGTGAATACACAAAACACAGGGTATATTCTTGTGTTATTATTTAATAATAACTGTAATATTTTCTATACAAACAACTGTAAACCTACTTGTGCCCACTCTGTATGTATAAATAGAGTGACCATGTGATAAATGTTTGCTAGTAGCTGTTCCAGTATCTGTGTCATGACTTCCTATTCTCTTTGCTGGAAGATTATTTATTCTGTCATTTCATTGGCTAGAAATTGCACAGAACATCAACTTCTCTTAAAGTCACTCACTTGAAGATTATAACACTGCATATACCAAAAGAAGTATTATAATCATAATTTGTAGTTCACTTCTAAGAAAGAGTTCAAGAGAATGCAAATTAAAGTTCAAGAATATGTTGTATTCACCAGTCCAAAGAATCCAAAAATTCCATTAGGTAGTTTTAGCCAAATTACTTAGTTTCAGGATTTTTTCCTAATTATTTATTAATATTTAATATAAGTGTATAGGAATATGTATTCAATAGTCATACTGAAGGCAGCATAAACTCTACTTCAAATAGGAACAATTATTTCTACAATTGTACTCTTTTAAACACTGCCTATCCAGTTTCATGAACTTCTTCGATAAAATAGTTTTATGGTTTTAGGGACAGCTATGTGGTTCTGCTGTTATTTGAACTATAGCATGAAGTAGTCTGGTTACTTCCATGACTTTTATAAAGCATTGTTTTTTAAAAGAGATTTGGAGACAAATTGGAATCCCATAAATTCCCTTTACTGGTTCAGGTCTGTGAACTCAAATGGTGTTTGTTTTTCTTTTTTTAGAAGTTAAATTATCTAAAGAGTTCTCTCTCTCCTTTTAGAGCAAGAGGAGCTAAAATAAATCTAATCTAATAAAAGAGTAATATGCAAATTGACCCTCACTTTGTTACACCTAAGTCACGCCCACCAGCCAAGCCACACCCATCAGCCAATCAGAGTGACTGTATGCGGATTAACCCAGTCAAGATGGAGGCCGGCAGCCATGGGGCTGGAAAGAATCTAAGGTTCCTGTCTGCCTAGGCCAGGTGTGGCAACAAAGTTTCCACAACAGAGTTTCAATTATAGAAGATAAATAAACCCCAGAAACCTGATTCCAGCCAGCCTCACTGGGACGTTGGGTCAATGGGAGCTGTCGGCAGCCTGCAAACAGCTATCAGCCCCTCACCCAGGCTGGCCAGGCACGCCAGTAGGAACCCAAATCCTGAAGGGACTGTGGGCAGCCTGAAAATGGCCCTCAGCCCCTCACTCAGGCTGGTCACACCCCCAGTGGGGTGAGGGTTCCCACTGGGGGGCTTGGCCAGCCTTCAAACAGCCACTAGCCCCTCACCCAGCCTGCCCAGGCACATCAGCAGGTGGACATCCCCTGAGGGGTTCCAAATTGCGAGAGGGCACAGGCTGGGCTGAGGGACCCCCTCAAGTGCACACAGTTTTGTGCACCGGGCCCCTAGTGCAGTTACAACTGGGATGAGCCTGAGGCAGGCATCATCACTTCACTGGCATAACAGACCCCCATCCAGTTTGTAGATTGCAGCCAAGGGGTTATTGTGTAACAAAGTCAATGGCACTCCTTACTGATGCCAGTGGTCTGTTTCCAGTTAAAGCCACTGCAACAAACCAAAAAATAGTTTAGGTTTAAAAGACAGCTGATAGGACCTTCCCCATGTTTACTATTAACTGTGAGAACTGTTCTAACATTCTCAAAATTCATTTTGATTGACACTTTTTTACTAAGTTGTTTGGATTATTCTAAGTGTATATCATATTCTGCGTAGTACGTTGGATTGGTATTTGCACATTTCTAATGTTATTGCCTTCACTTTTCATAACATCTAGTCACTTGGAAGTAGTTATTAAATCTTCCCAATTATCATGATATTCCTTTGAGAGCAGGGACTCATTCATTTTCAAATCCTCAGTAATGCCAGCACATTTTATTGCAATTAATATAATTTTAATTAAACGCAAGATTGATTCAATCTCAGCTCTTTGAAGCAATATTTTTATATATTTTTAAAAAAATATAGCTCTAATACTAAATTCTGATGACACTACATTTACAAGATAAAGGAAGGCTTTTGGCTGAAGATGGTAGTTTGTATAAAGACGTATCAGCCTCCCTACCTCCTAAGAAACCCATTAAAATATTTTATTAGTGTTATAAACCAACTGGCAAAAAATTTAGAGAGAATACGTCATAAAATAAAACTTTGAAGAATAAATGTTTCTGAGACTTAGGGAAAACACATATATTTAAGAGTAGATGTCCATCATAAAAATGAAAGGATAAATTAAATAATTACACACTGAATGTTGAATTCCCCAACTCCACTCCCTATCCAAAACCAAGAATGGTAATAGAAGTGATATAGTCTTCATGGGAAGAGTTTTCCTATTTAGATTTTAACGAATTATCAGACAGAAGGAAAAAAGAAAAGGGACATTTGACCAGAATAACACCCAACATCTGAATAACAAAAGGTTCAGTAAAAGAAAACAGTGAGGATGTTTAGGAATAAAATATTACATAAAAAGAAATAAACAAAATGTCCCAAAAGAACATGAGATTTCACATGGAAAAAGGTTACTGAATGATCAACCCAAAGGTTGAATGCTCTTTTTATTAACACACAATATTTAGTTACAAGATTTAAAAAGATTTCCTGAATACAGTCATGTACCATTTAACAAGTATATGTTCTGAGAAATGCATCACTAGGTAATTTTGTCATTGAACACATCCACACACTTAGATGGTATAACTGATGACATATCAGGTTGGTGGTGAACTGTATGGTACAGCCTATTATTCCTAAGCAACAAGCCCTTATTGCATATTACTGTACAAAACAACACCAGATTAAGTCAAGCACAAGAGTAAAATGATACCATAAAAAACTTGGGTAAGCCAGATATATGAGGCTGCTGCTGGAGTAACATACTGTTTTACAGCAAGCTCTTTTTATTTTTTAACAAATAGAGAGAGTAATGATAAAAGCAATGATAAAATGCACAGTATAAGAAATATATAAAATCAGTAACAATTGTGTATTAGTATTATCTCGTATTATGCATTGAACATAATTGTACATGCTATACTTTTATATAATTGGCTTCACATTATATTTGTCTACAAAAGCTTCACCACAAACACATGAGTAACGCATTGCACTATGTCATTGTGATGGCTATGATGTCACTAAGCAATGTGAAATTTTCTGCTCCATTATAATCTTGAGACCACCACCTTATATGCAGTCAGTCACTGACACAACATTCACATGTGGTGCGCCACTGTACAGTACTTAATATGACACTTTTGTGATATTAGAAATTAAAACTTTTTAGACAAAGGCTGTGATTTGTAATTGACAACTACTTGGATATTTGGACATGTGCATAATAGTTTTGCATATTCTGAGGAAAGAGAATCTGTAAGTACACAATTCTGATTCAATTTTGATGAGTGTATTTAAGAATGACACTTTTCCCCAAGGGAAAGATAGAATACATTGCAGTAGTGATCAACTACATCAATTTTTATTCTCTTATGCTAAGATCAATTATCTTTTTGTCCTATTTAAGTGAACATTGTCATAATCTGTCTTCTTTATTATCATGGAGGGGAAAATAGGGCAACTCAGTATCATATCTTCCAGCATTTCTTATGTAATACCTCCTTGCATCTCATTTACATGCTTTATGAGTTTAAAAGCTGATTATCTAATATTTTCCAAGTTGTTCAAGGCAGTAAGCCAGGATTTTTCAAACTTAAGAGCATATTGACTTTGACAGGAGAATTTGAGATTTCTGAATTAATTACACTGTTTACATAAAAATAATTTTTGTCATTTGTGCATTCTTATTATGCACATCTTCAAAATTACAGGGCAATTACATGAATTGCTAAAACAGTAAGGGATGCCTAACTTAATTTAACAAGATGCAACTACATACACCATTATATATGTAATAAACATATATATGACTTACACATTTTAAAAGTTATCAGGTTTTTATTTTTTATGATATTTTTATTAAATTTATTGGGATGCCATTGGTTAATAAAATTATATAGTTTTCCAGTGTAGCATTTTGTGATATATGATCAGTATATTACATTATGTGTCCACCACCCAAAGTCAAATCATCTTCTGTCACCATATATTTTAGCCCCTGAACTACTCCCATTCCCTTTCTTCTGGTAACCACCATTCTGACTTATTTCACTTAACACAATATTCTCAAGGTCTATTCATATTGTCTCAAACAGCTTAATTTTCTGAATGTGTGTAATACTTCATATGTATGCCTGACAATAATTTATTATATTATGAGATATATAGTAGTTTATATTTCATTTTGTTGAAGTTATATCATATTATCACTTAACTAGTGCCTGGTGCACAAAGTTCATGCACAGCCTAATCTGCACCCTCTTCAATCTGGGACCCGTTGAAGGATGGGGTTGCGCCTAAACTGGCAGTCGGACATCCCTCTCACAACCCTGGACCACTGGCTCTTAATTGCTCTTAATTGCTCACTTGTCTGCCTGGTCACTCCTAATTGCCCCTTCCGCTGCTGGCCTGATCACCCCTTACTGCCCCCCCGCAAGCCTAATTGCCCCCAACTGCCCCCCTGCCAGCCTGTTCACCTCCCCCGCTGGCCTGGTTTCCCCTAACTGCCCCTCCCCCCACCAGCCTGGTAGCCTCTTACTGCCCTCCCCTAGCAGCCTGGTCACCCCCAACTGCTTCCCCCCATGCTAGCCTGGTTGCCCCTCATGACCCCTCTGCTGGAACTGGTCGCCCCACGCAGTCCGCTGTTCAGTCATTTGGTCGTCCCTCACTAACCACCCTGCTGGCCTGGTTGCCCCATGCTGCCTGCTTGTTCAGTCATTTGGTCATCCCTCACTAACCCCCCTGCTGTCCTGGTCGTAGGTAGCCATCTTGTGAGGGCATGAGGGTTAATTTTCATATTACCTCTTTATTATATAGGATAATAAGTACAAAATATTGTGACAAGTAAATGTTGAAACTTTGTACTTGATAAAACTGCATACAAGTATAGTATATTAAGACAGGTATAGTGACTTCATTCTATTATTTTCAGGTATTTCAGAGAGATATTTAATAAAAGAGCCTTTGAGAATAAATAATTTAAAAGGGACAAGACATGTGGCTATGTTAGGCTTTCTGAAGAAATAATTAATATGATACATGTTAAAAGTCCCCAGTGTGGGTTAATCAAATTATTTTAATGTTCGTGAGGAGTAATAATTTTGCCACCAAGTCTATTAACTCAAAAGTCTCATTATCCCTAAGCTCTTCTATGAGTTCATCCTATTTTTTTATGCACATGTATGCCTTCCTGCATTGTATATTGCATTTGTGGTAAAATTAGCATTTCTAAAGATTTAGTGGGGTGTCACAATTTACCAAACATATCAAACACATTCTGTCACTAGAGCCTCACAATAACTCCTTGCAAGGTATATTATTATCTCCAATACATTATTATGGAAATAAATTAGGACCAGAGGCTTAATGCTGCACAGAAGATACATGGAAAACACAGTCTTCAAGCACAGATGTTTAGATATTGATTTCAGTAAAATTTCTGTTATTTCAGTTGCCACTCTTTTTATTACAAGGCAAATGAGACATTTAATCATGTCAATGGGTGACCTAGACTTGGATTATTATTGGCGACTCACAGTAACTTGAAACCTTGAGATATGGAAGGCTTGGCAATATCTGTTGTTTTTCTAGCTATAAAGAGCGCAGGTGCTAGCTTCATATTTACTGACTATGTGTGCCCCACTTGTCTAATACACAGAGTAATCGAACCTTAATTTTATCTCAACATGATTTATCCTAGAATTTGACCTCTTTCCATTAGTTTTATTTTGCCACAACTCAGCATTTTTCTTAATATATAGCAACATCGTGGTTTATGTTTTCTCTCAAGACTGCCGTGAGTTGCTTTTTCTATAATTCCGCAACTCTCCATGGCTTATTTTGTCTAGTATCCGGACAACTGTCTTTGTTTTTGAGACTCTTTATAGTATTCACTTTTAAATTTACTAAGAGTTTGGTTTTTCGTTTTTATTTTTTTTGTTTGTTTGTTTGGTTTTAATATGATACAAAATAAGCACCTATGAAACACTAGATGGGTCTATTAGATTAAAAGCAAGTAGCATCCATTCAATATTTGTCTAACTTCAGAAGTTACTTCTCATAGAAGTTGCTCACCAGGCAGGAAAACATAGGCATCTGTGAATCATTACACTCTGTGAACCGTAAAGAAAAGTTTTATGCTCTAAGTAGGAATTCAACACCAGGAAATTACGATCAAACACTGTATAGTTCTCCAAAAGCATATTATAACCTTCAAAAATGTGTTGCTTCTGATTTCATTCTTAGGAAAGATTCGTGTCTCCAATGAGGAGATGCTCTTCAGTGGCATTCTGCATCAAAATACACGTAGGAAATGTTGTTTTGAGTGCAAATACTTATAAAAGAATCCTCCCTTTGTTTTTTTGAAATAATATGAGTGGTGATGTTAGGTGATTTAAATCCTAATTCATAATTCCTCATTTATATCCATCTGAACCAAAACTTTATTTTTCTCCAACCTTATAAACTGTGTGATCTTACTTATCAAAGCGACTTTTGCTATATATGTCTACTGTAGTTGAGTTATGATACTGCTTCTTCAGTTAATGGTAGCATTCCAAGACATTCATCATTAACCAAACCAAAAAAGACTGCATAAATATTTGCAATGAAGTGACTTTGGGGCAGGTTATAATAATATATGTGATCTATATTTATCAGAGGAAAATATGAATTTTGAAAATGAGGAAAAAGTCCTTCAGCTGATTCTCTTCCAGTCCATTAATGCGTTTTTGTCTTGAATATCAATAGCTTCTGAAAAGCAACTGATTCTGTCTCTATACCAAGTGCTTCCACCTGTGCAGAGTTCAACAGTTCCATGATGGGATGATAATATTCAGGATCGGCACTAAAGATTTTAATGTGTAAATGTTAAGCGTGTTTTTTGCACAAGTTGTGGGGGCAAAGAACACATATTATTCATAAAATACATTTGCTAAACCTTAAAAGATATGTTCTCAAAACTACTTTTCTTCATTAGTGAAAAAAGTTGTATTTATAAATTAATCCTCACAAAATTTTCAGCAAATTTTATTTTATTGATATTTTAAAATGTATTTTATTGATTTTTTTATAGAGAAGAAGGGAGAGGGATAGAGAGTTAGAAACATCAATGAGAGAGAAACATCGATCAGCTGCCTCCTACACACCTACTGGGGATGTGCCCGCAACCAAGGTACATGCCTTGATCAGAATTGAACCTGGGACCTTTCAGTCCGCAGGCCGACACTCCAACCACTGAGCCAAACCTGTCAGGGCAAATTTTCAGCAAATTTTAGCAAATTAGCAATGCAGTTTAGCATGAATTTTCAGGTGTAACACATCACCTGTGGTATTGTGATGCCCACTAAGTTCAATGTAGTACATGCCAGCTCTTAGTGTTAGGAAATTAGGGTGCCATTCATCCCCACCCCATCCAGTATGGTTTAAGGAGCTATGACACAAGTGCCAGTAGTCAAATCCTATATAATAAAAGGGTAAAATGCAAATCGACGAAACGGCAGAATGACCTATCGCTATGGTGTGCACTGACCACAAGGGGAAAGACACTCAATGCAGGAGCTGCCCCCTGGTGGTCAGTGCACTCCCACAGAGGGAGCTCCACTCAGCCAGAAGCCCTGAGCCAGGCTCATGGCTGGTGAGCGCAGCAGTGATGGCAGGAGCCTCTCCCACCTCCACAGCAGTGCTAAGAATGTCTGACTGATGGCTTAGGCCTACTCTGAAGCAGGCCTAAGCCATCAGTTGGACATCCCCTGAGGGCTCCTGGACTGCAAGAGGCACAGGCTAGGCTGAGGACACCTCCCACTCCAAATGCACATATTTTGTGCACCAGACTTCTAGTGAGAAATGAAATAGGACTTTATTATTACAGAAAACTGAGAGTATTACATTAGAAATTTGGCACAAGAAGCACAGTGTTGAAAGATATAGATGGTATGGCAATGAAGGGCACAGGAGGGAAAGTGGGGTGTAACATATTTCTTCTATTCAATTGTGAAATGTTCAACTAATTTAATAAGAGTAAATACTCATGACAACTTTTTATGGTTGTCCCTGCTTTCTTTCACACTGAATGCTAGTATGGAAGCATTGACTCTCACTACATTGGAAGCCATTCTCCTCCATCAGGAAAGCTAATATTAGACTAAAGCTTGCACTGTTTGAACCAGTTTACAAAGAAAACCTGAGTCACTGGTAACTTTGTTGATATACTGATCTACCAAACTTTTTTAAAGCTCTGAACCTTCTAAAGGACATTCTGTTCTCCTGAACCAATGCATACTCATTGTCTACATAAGTGAAGTTAGTGCATATGCAGAGACCTGGAGGCCTGGTCAGACTGACATATGTGGAAAGAGATTAATCAAAGAATTTATATGCATTTATACATAATCCATGGATACAAACAATAGTGAGATGAAAACCAGGGTGGGGAAGGTGCCAGGTAGAGGAGGTCAAAGAGAGAGGAAAGGGGGTACATCGGCAATAAAAATAAATTTAAAATAATAAGAAATAAAGAAATGTTCTAGTCAAAGCCATACACTAAAGTGTAATTTCAAGTGTGTATATAATTACTGATGGTTACTAATGGGCATGTATTTGGTTTTTCACAAATATAAAGCAATTTGTTTTAACATGTTTTTATAGAAATCAAAGGCTACAGAAGTTACATTTCATGTTTTTCATGTAGTGGCAATATCAATGCTTGATGATTATAATTAATTTCTGGTGATAATTCATAGAAAAAAAGTAAAAAGGCTGATCTAAATATATATTTGTAGGGGAAATTTGTGGTAATCTGTTTCATCGATAGAATTATTTGTTTTCATAGATATAGTGTGTTACACAAAAAGAGTATTTGATTCAGATTCAGAAGGAACCCACTATCCTATCTAATAAAAGAGTAATATGCAAATTGGCCATCACAAGATGGCTTCCCCCATGTGGTCAAAGATGGCTGCCACAAGATGGCCAGCAGGGGAGGGCAGTTGGGGGGGACCCAGGCCTGCAGGGGAGGGCAGTTGGGAGAGACCCAGGCCTGCAGGGAGGACAGTTGGGGGGAACCCAGGCCTGCAGGGGAGGACAGTTGAGGGGGGACCATCCTGGCAGGGGAGGGCAGTTAGGGGCAATCAGGCTGGCACAAGAGCAGTTAAACATTGATCAGGCTGGCAGGGGAGTGGTTAGGGGCAATCGGCAGGTGAGAGGTCGGGAGCCAGCAGTCCTGGATTGTGAGAAAGATGTCCCAGATTGGAAAGGGTGCAGGTTGGGCTGAGGGACACCACCCCCACACCCTAGTCCCACTCCGTGTATGAATTTCATGCATCAGGCCTCTGGTATATCATAATATAAATGTTGCAAGTATTGCCCTAGCTGGTTTATCTCAGTGGGTAGAGCATCGGCCTGTAGACTAAAGGGTCCCGGGTTTGATTCTAGTCCAAGGCATATTCCTGGGTTGCAGGAAATCCAGTAGGGAGTGTTCAGGAAACAGTCAATCAATGATTCTCTCTCATCATTGATGTTTCTATCTCTTTCTTTTCCCCTTTTTCTCTGAAATCAATTAAAAAATATTTTAAAAAATGTTGCAAATACTGATGAACTTTCAGGTATGTGGGAAAAAAAAAATGGTCATGCCCTAGAATAACAAAAATACCATGGTATAATCTCCACTCTTAGAGAGGAGTAGATTCCTGTATTTGCCTAATATGAATCTAAAATATAAAACCATTATCCAAACAGAAACAGGACAACAAAGAGACCTCTGACGTTACACTACATTTGGAAAACACTGTAACCCAAAATGTGATGAGGACCCTTGGTCATTCTTTGCTGTCACAGAATCTGCCTTGAGGTCAAACTTAATAATAAGTCTCATTTCAAGCAATGCAAATCCAATTCTGAAACTATAACCAACTAATATATGCATTATTAAATATCTGTGGGAATGCAGAATGAAGGAATATAAAATACGCTAGACAGCAAACTTAAGCAAATATCTGCAACAGATACTGCTTCTCTTCTTGGCCCCAGCTCCTATTCTTGGCTCTATCATGAAAGGTATTTTTGTGTCAACACTTCACCTCTCCAGCACTTCCTGCTGCTCGCCCTCAATAGCTGAAGGGAGAGATCTGGATAGAATTAGATCAATTAGATCACTAGGTGCCTGAAGCAAAGGAAGTACAGAAAGGAGAAACAGTTGGAAGGACAAACTATTTTACTCCGTGAAGATAAACAGACAAACAAGCAAACAAAAGAGCTTAATTTTCCCCTTAGATTATTTTCTAAAAGTAGTCTATTCAGAAATATTTTCTAGATAAATGCATTTGGTATTATTTCTGCTATTTCAACTAAAAATAATCACTGGATACATGTTAAATAAAATCAAGTGTTAATACCCCTCCTACTCTTTCCCATCCCCACAAATCAATGCAGTAGACTAATTTTTTATGTTTTTTTGTTTGTTTGTTTTCTGGTTGCCATGAAAAACTGAAATTAACTGGCAGGAAGATGACATCGCAGCATTTTTTTTTTTTTTTGAATGTGGGGATGAGATGAGAAAGTGGTTAAAAATAATAGCTACAGAGAGTTGATTTTTATAGATCAATTCAATTAATTTCAAAATCAAAGTTATGTTGGATTTCTTTAAGGAGATAACTTCAACATGGAGATTTAATTAATCTGGCCAGTTAACTTTCTCTGCATCTACAGAACTTCTTTTCTTTTTCTTATGCTGTGTCATTTATTAGTCTCTATTTATCATATGCTTGTTTACATATATCATTTATCTCCCTGGGGAGTATAAGTTCTTTGGAAATGACATACATATCTGATTCATCTTATGTAATCTTGGAACTGGGCATCTGGAAGTCATTTATTAATAGCATTGAATGTATGTCAGTGACAAAAGTACCTTCTAAATAATACAAGCCAAATGTACCACTGAAAGAATAGAAATGACATAATTTTACTGGAGCGGTAGCATTTATCAGTTATACCCAATTCTTTAGATATTTGAAGAGATTACATCCTGAGTTTCACTATTTCTTTTAAAGCTATCATCCATTAATAAGGAAAAACAAGATTTGCATCCTCCAAATTTTGTTTGCTTATGCTCAGAAAATTTGTCATGGCTGTATCTATTACCAGAGGGAGACGTAAACATATTAATAAACAAAAAGAGAAATGTGCAGTTATTGTGATCTGAATGCAAATATTTGAGTTTTAAAGTTGAGCAAACTCAGCCAGATTAAAGAAAGTGAGCCACATCTACCATGAATCCACAGTTTAGTTTGAAATGTGACTTAATATGTTTGTATGTAAAGAACAAATATGTGTTGTTTTTTTCTATTGTTGATTTTTCTCGTTGCTGGGTGTTTACAGTGATATCAGTGTGGACAAAAGTTTAAAATATTTGAGGTTTGTTATTAACCTAATTTATCCTGTTTTCAACACTACCTTTGCCTCAGGTACGCCCTTGTTCAAATTTCACTCTATTTTCACATTCATGATAGAGCCATCTTATCCCAGACCAAATTCATAAAAGTATTATAAAGATATGGCATGCTTATAAAGTAAAATTGATGCATTATTATGTTATAAAGTTCTCTGACACCATTTATGCCTTCATTGGTTCATCGGTCAGGGGTCCTCAAACTACGGCCCGCGGGCCACATGCGGCACGCTGAGGCCATTGATCCGGCCCGCCAGGTGTTTTTGCCACCTTGTTTTTTTACTTCAAAATAAGATATGTGCGGTGTGCATAGGAATTTGTTCATAGTTGTTTTGTATGTGTTTTTTTTAACTATAGTCAGGCCCTCCAGCAGTCTGAGGGGCAGTAAACTGGCCCGCTCTTTAAAAAGTTTGAGGACCCCTGCATCTGAGTGGTGACTATGTGACTAGCACTCTTGTAGGCAGCAAGATGTCTGAGTCACCTTTCTCCCGCCTCCTGGTCACGTTACAACTATTCCATAGCTTGATCCACCCAATCTCCAACACTTATTATTCTCACCTGTAGCTTTCTTGTACTAATGTAATCCTCCTGATTTCCTGTTGTAAATTGTCACATACAATGTCTCCCCTGTGGAATCCCAGCCACCAGCTGCTCATCACAAATCTCTCATGAACTAGGAAAGTGATTTCCCAGGAGATACACAAAATTAGATTGTGTAACAGATCTCATTGTATTAATATATTCACCTAGAAGTCTTTTTGCTTAGTATTTTAACCCCTTGGGCTACCTCATTTATTAATGCATAGACTTTTTTTCCTATCCATCTTATTGAGGACACATGAGCTTCTCTCTTTTTTTATTGCCTCTCCCAAACCTTCTAACACATAATGAACACTGTTCTGAAAACAAAATAAAACAAAGTTAAATATTTTATTTATTCTGTTACATGCAGTATATTTTTGGCATAAAGCCATACAATCATAGCTTTTAAACCTGGGCTGTATTAAATCTCTTCCTTCATATTGGCTTCACTTCAACACTTGCTTTACTGCTAATCACAGGCACTATTATAGCTCAGTAGGGTAAGAGAAGGAGATATGCCTCTAAAGCCACAGGATACGGCACTGTTTATGAACATCATCTAATAAAAACAGTATGACAGTTGACAGAATATGAGGAATTTACTAAGGAATCTCTATTTTCCTTTGTCCAATTCAATGTTATCTGATAATAGATGATTAGGTTTTGTTTGAGCTGCTCCCTCAAGTCAGGAACAGGATCTTCTCTAAAAAATGAATCTTCCTGATTAGATGTTGGATTTCTCAGCCTCCAAAACTCCGAACAATGTTTGTAGATTACCCCAGCAAGTTTTTGGTATTCCACTATAGCAACCCAAGCTAAGCAAGGCAGCAATCAAGTTCTTAATAACATCTACCTTGCCCCAGCCTGTTTGACTCAGTGTATAGGGCATGGACCTGCAGACTGAAGGGTCCAAGGTTCAATTCTGGTCAGAGCACATGCCCAGGTTGCTGGCTTTGGTCCCCAGTGAGGTGCATGCAGGAGGCAGCCAATCAATGTTTCTATCTCTCTCTCTCTCTTCCTCTCTGAAATCAATTTCATACACACACAACACCTACCTTAAGGGTTGGGTGGAGCAAAAGAAGGAGCTTACAAAATCCCAATGTTTTACCTTTTGAAGATAATTTTAATAAAGACTAGCTATTAGAAAGGTTTTTTAAAAGAGCAGATATGTCATCTTCATGCCTTTTATTAGACATCACACAAATATTTTTTATACTCTGCCTACGTAGTAGGCCCAGTTGGCATGTAATTTTAATAGTAGTTTTTTATTTCCTAAGTTCAGTGTTTCTCAAGTTAACTACCAGCCATTTAAGATAGAAATATTTAATACAAATTTAAATACACCGGGGAAGACATATGCTGATAAACACTATCTGCATTTCTCCATTAACTCAGCATATTGATAAATTTAAGAAACTTATAAGGCTATTTTATTTTTCATTTACAAACTCAGTTGAGTGTTACTTTTTAATTATTTTATTTCAGTTATCTATTTCTCTTCACATCACTAAAAGTTTTTAATTTAAAATATATATCTATGTCAAACAGAGCTTCATCTGTTTGTCTATTATAATTATATAAAGTTATTGTTCTTCAAATATCTTCAAGGTTAAGATATGAAAATATGAAAGTTTTGTTCTAAATAGAGCATTTATTTCTCACATTAAGTGACTAGTTTGGTAGTTTGGATTTTTGTAAACCATCATGAATATAACTAGAATTCAGTGAATCAAATTTATATGAACTACCATCAATTTATTTGTTACCAAAGCAGAAACAAATCACATGTTTAGTTAAGTTCTAAGAGGACTTTCTCTATAAACAACTTCAGCTGAATTCAATTCTGTAACAACAGGCCCCAGATTAGAAAAATATTATGAAGGTTTATTTTTATTAATTTTTGTCATGGCTTATATATGTGTATTGTGTTTCTGAATTATCCAGATTCATGACACTCCAGATTGTCATGGAACAGACCTGAGGACACTGACCTTTGTCAGTTTCTCTCAAGGCAGGTATGCATGCCTTCTGCTTTTAGCATTAAGACAATGTACCCATTGCAGGGTATATAGACATCTTGAGGAAACTGTTGATGTACTAGCACATAAAATGACTTAATTGCTTACATTTATCAAAGCACTTCAACATAACAGAAAGAACTATATTATTAACAATGTTGGTTATATATTCAAAGACCATATTTAATGGCATATGCATTAAAATACCAAACAAAAATTATTCTGCATTTTTACATGTTTAGAATATTTGTTAATATGCATTTTTAAAAAGTAAATTTTATCAGGATAAAGCCTGCTGTCATAACTCTACTTTGTCCATATATTTTATCTTATCTCATAATGCAAGCAACATGAGTTTTGTGTATGCTCTGTACCTGAAGGAGAAATAGATCAACTTTTACCTGTTAATAATGAATGTAAATGTATTAATTACATACTGGCTTATACGTCCCATTGGTAAAGAGCCTTTTCTGTGGTCAATCGAAGGCGTTTTACTTGAATTAGTATGACAGCAATTGTCTCTCTTTTTTTCTCGAGATGTCTCCCACTCTCTCTTTCTCCCTCTATCTACAAAATACAGAAAGAGAGTAATATGGTTATATATTGACAATAATTTCTCTTCATTAAATGCAGGATATTTTTATAGTAATTGGAGTCTCTCCTTTTTGCAATATTGGTGGTATTTCTTATTGTACGGACTATGTTATTTGATATTTAAAGTCTTGAGTTTATATTTGACTAGAGGCTCGGTGCACGGATTCATGCATGGGTGGGGTCCCTCAGCCTGGCCTGTGCCTGCTTGCAATCCAGGACTCCTCAGGGGATGTTGGATTGTCGGGTTTTGGCCCGATCCCTGGCAGTCTGACATCCCCCGAGGGATGTAGAAGTGCCGAAGTCCCAGGTGGCCGGGGAGGAGCTCCAGCCAGGGCCAGTCACAGCTCTGCTGCTGCTCATCCTGACCCCACTGTGCCTGCTGTCGCAGCTGCTTAGTAGCATGCTGCAGAGGTGGGAGAGGCTCCTGTCACTGCAGCTGTGCTTGCCAGCCGTGAGCCTGGCATGAGTCCAGCTTCTGGCTGAGTGGCACTCCAGCTGTAGGAGCGCACTGACCTCCAGGGGGCAGCTCCTGTATTGAGTGTCTGCCCCCTAGTGGTCAGTGCGTGTCATAGCAACCAGTCGACTGGTCGTTCTGTCGTAACAGTCACTTAGGCTTTTATATATATACTAGGGGCCCGGTGCACAAAAATTTGTGCACTGGGAGGGGGGGTGTCCCTCAGCCCGGCCTGTGCCCTCTCCCAGTCTGGGATCCTTCTGGGGATGTCCACCTGTTGGTGTGCCTGGCCAGCCTGGGTGAGGGGCCAATGTCTGTTTGCAAGCTGGCCAAGCTCCCCAGTGGAGACCCTCACCCCAGGGGGTGCAGCAAGCCTGGGTGAGGGGCTGAGGGCATTTTTCAGGCCGGCCACAGCTCCCACTGACCCTACGGGCTACCTGCCTGGGAAGCCGAGGGTGGGGTGGCACTGTCCACCCCATGGCCTCCCGGGCGCGGCCGCGGGGGTCCGGCCGCCTGTTCCCCGCATGCCCCAGAAGGCTCCAGCCCAGGAAGTCGAGGCTGCAGCGGCCGGGCTGCAGGGATCCGACCGCCTCGCTCCCATGCCCTGGAACGCTCCCGAGGCGGCAGATGGTGGGGCCGCGGAGGTCCGGCCTCCCCGCCCCCCAGCCCCTGAACGCTCCGAGGCAGCCGGGCTGCGGTCCCCGCACCCCAGCCCCTGAACGCTCCAAGGCGGCCGGGCTGCGGTCCCCGCACCCCAGCCCCTGAACGCTCTGAGGCGGCCGGGCTGCGGAGGTCCGGCCGCCCCGCTCCCGCGCCCCGGAAGGCTCCTGAGGCTGGGGCGGCGCCCCAGCCTCGGGAGCCTTCCGGGGCGCGGGCAGCCGCCTGGTACCCACCTTCCCCCCACCCCGGCTCCCGCCTGGAAAGGCATCCGCAGGCCCAAGGCTCTGGATGCCTTCTCAGGCGGGAGGCTCCCAAGATGGCGGAGGCCGCAGCCCTGGAGAAGCCGCACACCAGGGCTGCGGCCTCCGCCATCTTGGCTGGGCTAATTTGCATACAGCTGCTCTGATTGGCTGGTGGGCGTGGCTTACCATTTCGGAGAAACGGTTAATTTTAATATTTCACTTTTATAGAGTAGATAAGGCAATACTGTGAGCAGACAACTTAGAAATCTAAACAATCTCTATCACTATTTCAGTTTAAACATAGTTGTCAACTGTCCACCTAGATAGAAAAACAGGTATAAGTAAACACCCGAAATCAGAGATAATTGACAGTAGCTGTAAGAATAAATAATGCATTCATCTCTTAGGGGAATATCAACCTAGACAGTTTTGTAATTCTGATGTTTTTCTCTGTTTCTGCCATTCTCACTCTTTGCTTATCACAAATAATTATATTATCAGTTTGTCTTCTCTAAAAGTGCAGAAGAAACACAACTAATATTTATATCTATATGTCTACCTATCTAGCTACAC
Organism: Murina feae; assembly: GCA_004026665.1. Classification (NCBI taxonomy): domain Eukaryota; kingdom Metazoa; phylum Chordata; class Mammalia; order Chiroptera; family Vespertilionidae; genus Murina; species Murina feae. Next base: position 2,348 of record PVJC01006322.1, on the reverse strand, counting down.
ATAAATACATACCTATAAAAGGCTATTCAACCGAAGTCTTTCAATTATTCAGAAATAATTACAAAACAACTTCACTGAAGCTGTTTTTCTTAATTTAGTTTTTACTAGTATTTTTCTCCACTAGAAGCATATTTTACCCTTCAGATCATCACATATACAGTTTTGTTTTTATTTATTTGTACATACAGCTCATGTTATAAGAAAATCATTTGGTACTTTAGATGTGAGATTCCATATCTTAATGAAAATAGCACTGAAGTTATTAGGAGTACAGGATATCTTTGGGGTCTATCATGGTTCAACACTAATTTTCAATATGACTTGAACCAATAACCCAAATAATACATATATACATATATACACACAGGAATCTATGTTTATATAATGGAAATCGTATCCTGGAATTGCTATGAAAATGTTTTAAAATGCAAGTAAAATGTTTAACATATTTAAAGATGAGAAATATTTTTGAGTAGTCATCATTATTACTTTTATTATTATTCTTTTCTAAATGTTAAAATTTCTTGGTAATAGATATTAATAACTATTTTTATTATATTTGTATTATTTTCAGAGAGGAAAGGAGAGTAAGAGATAGAAACATTAATAATGAGAATCACTGATCAGCTGCCTCCTGCATGACCCCTGCTGGAGACTGAGCCCACAACCCAGACATGTGCCCTGACCAGAATCTAAGCATGACCTCCTGGTTCATAGGTCATGCTCAACCACTGAACAGTACTGGCTGGGCAATAACTATTTTTATGTTATGAATATATGTGTTTATTTGTTCGATATAGATAGTTCTTTATATTGATAAGCACAGAAAAAAGTGATAACTTTAACATTTGGGACGAGTTTCCAAGCAGGTTTACTTGCTTATTTTAGGGGAAGCCATTCTGATGGTCACAGGTGATGATGTGAAGGCAGTCTGTCAGGAGAGAGCAAAGCAAGGGTATGGGAAACGGGGAGGGGACGGAGTGCAGAATTTGTAAAGAGATTTGGAGTTATGCAGTAGAAGACATGTTCATGAGAATAAGGATTCACACAGGTGGTCAGTGATTAAATGGCCAAAGAATTTTAAACAGTAACAAATCTCATATTTAATTTTTACTTTCTTTTTTTCTGACACATAGCCTTCATCCATTTCCCCAGATAGGTAAAGTTTACTACCTACTGTATATGAAAAAATTTTTGTTTGCTTTGGAATTCTAGATAAATGGGGTTGATATAGAAAAAAAAATCATATGTCAGCTATAAGACTGAGATAGAAATGAGATTAGGAGACCAGCAGTTACTGTGATTCAGAAATTTGAGTGACCATAAAAATTGATCAGTCTGAGGATCAGTAAACATATTATGTTTACTGATCCTCAGACTGTGAACACCTGAACTACTCCAGATGATCCATCAGCAAACACCTGAACTACTCCAAAACTGAGGTGGAAAATTTGTGAAAAGTCTATTTAAACCCTAAGGACTATGTACATCCAGTTAACATTCCAGTTGTATACTCATTCGAAAGGGAATGATAAATGTATTTTTAAATGACAACTCAGTCGACTTTGAACTCCACTAATCAGTATAATGAAACCCCTGCTCATCTAAATGTTAAGTGTGCTAGTGTTTTCAAACTTATTGTATTACATAAGTAAAGTTTTTAAACCTATAAGGTTTCATTGGTTGTTATTAGAAGCTTTCATATAACTGCAATGTTTCTCTTCTACCTCTAATTTTACATAAACAACACAAATGAATTGCCTTGATTTTGCTAAGACTGAAACAAATACATTGTTGATATTGGCTTCTGTTTATGTCTGATCATTCCTAGGCTTTTGGCAGGAAAGTTTTTGTACGCGACCATGCTGAAAAAGTCTGTTTGACCATTCTAGTTGCTTTCACATTGTAGTTGGTTAATTAATAATACAAGAATGATCAACGGTTTGATCATTTGAAAAAATATTTTATTGATTTTTTTTACAGAGAGGGAGAGGGGTAGAGAGTTAGAAACATCAATGAGAGATGAGACAGAAACATCGATCAGCTGCCTCCTGCACACTCCCCACTGGGTATGTGCCCGCAACCAAGGTACATGCCCTTGGCTGGACTCCAACTGGAACCCTTGAGTCCTCAGGCTGACTCTCTATCCACTGAGCCAAACCGGTTAGGGCAACGGTTTGCTCATTTGATGGGCATTTTCAATAGGCCAGTAGTGGGGCATGTGGACTAATCATCAGTTTAACTGGTGGGATAATCCATTCCAGAGATTATTTCTGTAACTTTATATAAAGACTAGGGGCCCAGTGCACAAAAATTTGTCCACTCGGGGTGGAGGGAGTCCCTCAGCC
>PVJC01006321.1:0-55438 GCA_004026665.1 Murina feae | reverse complement strand
TGCTGAAAGGTATCCTTTGAGAATGAGGAAGAAGAAAAAGGAAAGTAAAAATTATGAACAACAAATATATATCAACGAGTGAATCTAAGAATAAAGTGAATAAAAAATCTGATGAGCAGAATAAACTGGTGAATAGAATAGAATCAGAGGCATAGAAAGGGAGTGGACTGACAATTTTTGGGGGTTAAGGGTGTTGGGGGTGCGTGAAGAGACTGGACAATAATTGTACACCTATGGATGAGGACAGTGGGGGGGCAAGGACAGAGGTTGGGGTGGGAAATGGGAGGAGGGGAGCTATGTGGGAAAAAAAGAGGAACAACTGTAATAATCTGAACAATAAAGATAAATTTTTAAAAAAAAGGAAGTCAGATCCTCGAAGAGACAAGTTTTTACCTTCCATAATGGGATTTCAGACAACAATGTCATTGGCAGGCACCCGCTACACTAAAATAGATGTCACTATAAATTCTTTTTCTTTTTTCCTATTTTTGAGAGAAGCTAAAATGGGTGTCTATATGTTCTGGTTTGTAAGTCATGCCTCAATCACGATGTCTGACCATTCATAACAAAGCTGAGTTAGGTAGAGCATGAAAAAGAAAGGTAGAAGTGTCTTTTCTTTCTTTTTTCAGGCATCAGAAATGAAAAGTCTGCCCTGGCCAGTGTGGCTCAATAGGGTCAAGCATTGCCCCATGCACCAGGAGGTCTCTGGTTCCATTCCACTCAGGGCACATGCCCAGGTTGCGGGTTTGTTCTCCAGTAGTGGGTGTGCAGGAGGCAGCCTATTGATCTTTCTCTCTGACATTGATGTTTCTCTCTCTCCCTCTCCATCTCTCTCTCTCTCTCTCTCTCTCTCTCTCTCTCTCTCTCTCTCTCTCTCCAAATCAATAAAAGTGTATATTTTAAAAAAGGTTTTTTTAAATAAAAGTCTCACATCCAGATCTTTCGAAACTAGATTCTGTTCTCTTTAATGTGAATGCAGTTTGAATAATGACTCACATGTAATAAAGTAAATCAGCTGACTCAACATGAATGTAAATAAACACACAGCACTGTGCTGTGCACCCCCCACCAGACACTTCCCTGGACACATCCCAGCAGGACTCACCTCTGCTCTTGTTCTAAAGTCCAACCCAGGGAGGGTTCTCAGCCATCAGGAGAAGTTCACCTATTGGTGGGTCAATAACTGCTTTCATAAATCACCATTCCTGTTCCTGAGAATTATAACCATAATCCCACTTAAATACATAAAATGATATAAATTACATGTGTAGAAGTCACAAGCTGAATGATATTTTTAAGAATGTTTATTTTTCTCTATTAACGATTAAAATGCAAAGGGCTGCTTTTGGCCCATGTATCACTGTAGCATGTGATCCGAGAACCCCAAAACCCAGTAATGAGGCAGTTGCAGTATCAAGCACCCCACTGTATCCCTCATTTCAATTGCGATCATTGGTTACTCCTCTTTGCTCTATTTCCTATGAAAACCTGATCTTCAGAGATTATTTTCCTCAGTCATTTCCCCCTTGTTGTGAATTAAAACAAAATATCATCTCTCCCAAAAAATTTTACACATTAAGCCTTTTGATAATTTATTTTGCCTTTAAAAAAATTTTTTTTAGACTTTTAAAAATTATTTTTCCATTATAGTTGACATACTATGTCAGTTTCAGGTATACAACTTAGTGATTAGGCATTTATGTAACTTATGATCACCCTGATGATGAGTCTATTAATTGTAGAATGAATGACTTTGCCCTGTAAAAGAAATTTCAGGTGCAGACAGTCAGTGGGTGGGACATCCTTAACCTTTGCACTCTGCTGTCTAGGAGAATTATGCCCATGGGTTATGGTTCTGTTTGCAGTCTGCCATCTGACCTTACTTAATTTCTAGTAATGCAATAAATTTCAGAATGACTAGTTAAGGGCTATGTTGTTTAGACATTTTATGATTGTACTAGAGGCCCAGTGCATGATATTCGTGCACTTGGGGTGTGTGTGTACCTCAGTCCAGCCTGCACCCTCTCCAATTTGGGACCCTTCGGGGGATATCTGACAGCCCTCTCACAATCAGGACTGCTGACTCCCAACTGCTCGCCTGCCTGCCTGCCTGCCTAATTGCCCCTAACCACCTCTGTCTGCCAGTCTGATTACCCTCTAACCACTTCCCTGCCAGCCTGATTGATGCCTAACTGCTCCCCTGCCTGCCCAGTTGCTCCCAACTGTCCTCCCCTGCTAGCCCAGTCCCCCCTAACTGCCCTCCCCTGCAGGCCTGGTCCTCCCCAATTGCCCTCCCCTGCAGGCCTTGTTGCCCCCAACTGCCCTCCCCTGCCAGCCCTCTTGTGGCTCTGGGCACCACCATCTTTGTGACAGCATGAGAGTCAATTAGCATATTCCCTCTTTATTAGATAGAATATACTTCTTAGAAATAGTAGAGTAACTCTGAGCAATCTTTCAGCTGCAAGGAGAGAAAATTAAGATATATTTTACTTTACTATGTTACCATGGAATAAAAGCACATCTCAGTCTGAAAGTTAAGGGAGGACTCAGCAATCAATGTGCAAGTTTTTATATCTTTGATTAACACCTTTCCTTTTATATTCCTACTAAAACTTTAGAGTCACTTTCATTCCTTTTTTTTTTAATTTGGGAACACAAAAACACAATATTTACTTAATATCAAAATATATATACAAGATGGAGTGAGGGCATTCACTAAGTACAAAGGGCCAAGTAATATTTTTTTAAAAATTGATATTGGTCAACAATTATCTGTAGGAGGGTGATAAATTGCTTCTCTTAAATCTAATTTATTCTCTATATCCCCAAATGTCACCACCTTATTTCAACTCTCAGGAACCTACCTGATCTCCAGGCCTCCAACCTCATGCTCTTCTAGTATATTCTTCACTATGACACCAAAGTGATTCTTATAGAGCATAGAGCCAATTCAGGTGCTCTTTACTTAAATACATTGCTGGCTCCTGTATATCTTCAAGATAATCAAGGTTCTTCAGGTTTGGCCCTCCTAGGACACTATGGCCTTTCTGAAAATATACAATCATTCAAAGACATTTGCTCTTTCATCTTTCTATATATGTATACTAAACTACTGTCTGGAAATCTCTACTCCATTTTCTGTGCCTATCCCTCTCTTGTATTTTTTAAATTAAAATTTATTTCATTTACAGTGGACATACAATATTATTTTAGTGTCAGGTGTACAACATAATGATTAGACATTTATATAGCTTAGGGAGTGATCACCCAATAACTCTAGTACCCATCTGACACAATATATCATTATTGCAATATTATTGACTATATTCCCTACTAGGGGCCTGGTGCACAAAAATTTGTGCACTCGGGAGGTCCCTCAGCTTGACCTGTGCCCTCTTGCAGTCTGGGACTCATCTGGGGATGTTCACCTGCTGGCATGCCTGGTCAGCCTGGGTGAGGGGCTGATGGCTGTTTGAAGGCTGGCCAAGCCCCCCATTGTGGACCCTCACCCCATTGGGGTATGGCCAGCCTGGGTGATGGGTTGAGGGCCGTTTTCAGGCTGCCCACAGCCCCTTCAGGTTTTGGGTTCCTACTGGAGTACCTGGCCAGCCTGTGTGAGGGGCTGATGGCTGTTTGCAGGCTGGCCAAGCCCCCCAGTGGGGTCCCTCACCATTGGGGTGTGGCCAGCCTGGGTACGGGTATGAGGGCCATTTTCAGGCTTTCAGGCTGCCCACAGTCCCTTCAGGTTTTGAGTTCCTACAGGGGTACCTGGCCAGCCTGGGTGAGGGGCTGATGGCTGTTTTCAGGCTTTCAGGCCACCCACAGCTCCCATTGACCCAACGTCCTAGCAAGGCTGGCTGGAAGCAGGTTCCTGGGGTTTATTTATCTTCTATAATTAATACACTGTTCTTTTAAGCTGAGGCCTAGGCAAGTAATGAAACCTCCTGTCTGCTTCAGCTCATGGCTTCTAAAATTGAAAGAATATTGTCTTAGTAGTCGCAGCCAGAACTGCTGTTTGCTTCAGCTCCGATGCTTCTATAATTGAGACAATGTTGCAAGTATGTTGTTGCCTGGAGCACAGAGGGGCCCAGCCGGCCGGCAAACAGTTTAACTCCTGCTGCAATGGAAGCTGCCTGTTTACTCTAGCAGCTCTGTGATTTGCTGGCCTCCATCTTGGCTGGGTTAATTTGCATACAGGAGCTCTGATTGGCTGGTGGGCATGGCTTAGGCATCCCGAAGAAATGGTCGATTTCAATATTGCACTTTTATTAGATTAGATTACTTATCTTTTAAGAACTATCTTAGGAATTCATTCACTTCTTCATTTACTTATTTCTTTATTTACTCAATAAATATTTGGTAAGTGCCAATTATATGCCAATACTTTGCTTAAGTTTGGGGACACAATGATAGATAAGAATAGAGAAGGCCTTGGCCCTTGTGGAGCTTAAAATCATGGGAAGTGGAGATAATAATATATGCTTTCTTACTAAAATCACACAAATATATATACCAAAAATATTCCCAAATCAATGACAACTCATAAAAACTACAAATGAGAATTGTGTTTCCGAAAAAGCCTTTTTTAATGGGTGTGACCATTATCCTCATTTTTCTGTATGAGGAATTTTAAGGTTTGGAAAGGCAAAGCAACTTTCCCACTTTCCCACAGCTAGTGGTTGGAGCTAGGGAAGAAGGGGAGGCAAAGGTGCAAGAACAACTGAGGAATAAATAAGTAAAGTGTATTCATAGGAGCGAGCAGACAATTTTGACTGCAGCAAAAAGTTCAACTTGAGACAGTAAAGCAGGTCAAGGCCAAAAAGTAGTGCAGTACTCCCCCTTATCTGTGGGGGAACATGTTCGAAAGCCCCCAGTGGATGCTTGAAAGCATAGGTGGTATCAAACCCTCTATGTTTTTTTCATATATATATATATATATATATATATATATATATATATATATACTTTTTCACTTAAAGAAGCACTTTATGCCTTCTCTTTGGCATATCTGAACTGCCAGCATCATTACTCTTGGCCCCGTAGTAAAATAAGACGTACTGAACACTAACACTGATACTGGCAGCATCTGATAATCCCAGCTGGCTACTAAGTCACTCATGGATAAGTAGCCTGTGTAGCGTGGAGACGCTGGACAATACAAAAGGATGATTCACCTTCTAGGGACAATGAGAGATTTCATTACCCTACTCAGAATGGTGTGCAATTTAAAACTTACGAGTTGTTTATTTCTGGAACTTTCCACTTAATATTTTTGGACCGTAGTTAACTGTGGGGAACTGAAACCACAGAAAGCGAAACTATGGATAAAGTGGGATTACTGTACAAATTTACACCAAAGACCAAAATGTGTAAAGTCAGAGTTCCGAAGTGGTGAATGCTCTTTGCATCTTTTAGTGCCTTATGCATAAGGTGATGCACCTCACCTGAACACTTACCATCTCCTTCCTTTCTCTTGGAACCCTATCAAGGGTCTTTACTCCTCTTCTCCACTTCCTTACTCCCTAGAAACCTGCCAATAATGCTTCCTAGCTCCACCTCCACTTCCAAGGAATGGATAAGTTCTGATGACTTTAATTTCAACCTCTTTCTTGAGTCTTTCCTTTCTCTAGTCCTTCTGCTATGTTTCTAGCCCAGATTTTTCAATCACTAGCCTCTCTCTTGTAGTTTGTGACAACAGCAGCTTAACTGGTTCACTCGCTTACAGTCTTTCCTCCTTTCAAATGCATACTCCTGTCTGGTGTCCAAGTAATCCATTCAAACATGTTACAAAAGAATCCCGTGCTTCCTGCCCACCTTCCTGCACCATCTCTCAGCACCTCTGTCTCACTCTGTAAGACATCACAGCACCAAATTATTTGTGGCTCACATAAAAATTAACATTTCTTTTATTCCATACCTCTTGCACTCATGATATTTTCTCTTCCTGAAACACCATAAACTTCTTTTCATATCCACAGGCCCTCCCCTCCCCTCCGGGCCCCACACCACTTCTTTGCCTACCTAACTTTTGTTCTGTCCTATACTCAGCTTCTGCACCACCCCCTCCTGGAAGCGCACCACCCCCCCCACCCCACCCCAGGAACTCCTTTCCTGCCTGGGGCTGGATGATCCTCCCCCTGCTCCCATTGCACCTTCTGCATCCCTGTATCTTCAATATACAACACTCCTCTTGAATAGTATTTGTTTACCTCTCTCCCCCGCTAGACTTGGGGGAAGTTTTCTGAGGGTAAGATGCCCTCTTATTCACCTGAGTATCCACAGGGCCTGCTCAGTTCTGATAAACAGAATGCCACCCATTCAGACTCTTGCATCTGTTTTGTCCCCTGTCACTGCAGCAACCTCTCTTCAATTCATTTGGAAACATTTACCTACAATAACAGCCTAAAAGTCCCCAAATGGCTCTTATCCTAAAATCCCTTCGCCCTGACATTAGTAATCTTCTTTGCTCAGTAACTAGGCTGCTTTTGTCACAAACCAGGGAAGATCAGCTAATACCTGAAATCTGGACTAGCAATGTAGCAGAAGGGCTAGGATGCCTTGTATTAATTTTCCAGGGCTGCCATAACCAAGTACTACAGACTGGGTGGTTTGACCAACAGAAACTTATTTTCTCGCAGCTCTGGAGGTTAGACGTCTCAGATCGAGGTGTCAGCAGCACTGGGTACTTCTGAGACCTCTCCTCGGCTTGTAGATGGCTGTATCTTTATGCTCTTCCTTTTGTGTGTGTCAATGTGTAAATCTCCTCTGCTTAAGCTCCCCAGCCATTTGGATTGGGGCCCCATGCCAATGAGGTCATTTTAACTCAGTCACCTCTTTAAAGACACTACTTTTAAGTACAGTCACATTCTGAGGTCCTGGAAGTTAGGATTTCAGCACATGAATTTTGGGAGGACACAATTCAGCCCATAACATGCCTCTTACTCATGGATACCTATCCCCAAACTTGCTGCTCTCATTTGCAGAGGAGTAGGTTATAGCACCCTGGCTGCCTCCTCTTGTTGAAGGTCCATTGTGATCACTTTAGGTTTGGATTTCTTAGAGCCCATACTTGTGGCATCATTTTGTGTATGAAGTTCACCTCCGTTGGCATATGAGAACTGTGGAGAGCTATTTCTTCTCCTATGTGATATATTCTCATGTTTGAATACATGACTTCCCATTTTCAATTTCTTTTTTGAACTCCTGGAGAATGTAAGGTTCATATCATACATGTGAATGGACCATTGTGTGGTGTAACTTGGCCATGTCTTGGTTTTGATGGTCCAAAGAGATGTATAATATTTATGTATTGTTAATGTAATGGTTTCAGATATGATGCCTTATTGGCTCTCCTAAAATAAAGCATTATATATTTTTAAATGCTAAAATAAATGAAACCTCAAAGAAGTCATATGTCAAGTAGCTGTCAAAGCCATTCTCAAATTCAAGTTTTCAGAATAGAAGGCCAGGGCTCTTTCCATTGTATCACTCGTTTTTATTTACAAGGTTCTGAGAGTCAGACATATGCTTATTTTAAAAGCGTTTACTTTTATGAGCCTATGCTCATTTTATTAACTCATAATTAATTACTATTTTAAAATGTTTTAAATATTTGCTTATTTTAGAGGATATGTGTTTTATCTTAAGTAAATTAAAATTTATAATTATGATTTATAATAATGTTTTGAATATTTTAACTTAAAAATTAAATATACTTATTTAAACCTATCAATAAACTTCTAAAAATCTATTTATACTTTTTATAATTGTTATAATCTATAATTATTATAATTTTTATTGAAACATTTTTATAAATCTTACATTTCTTATCAATGTTTTTATATATAAATTCTTATAAAGTTCTTACAGAGCTAAGTGATAGTACTTGGAAGATGATTTTTTGATTGTCAGTAGGGGAGAAAAATCTATTTATTAAATTATAATAGAGATTCATAGATGCCTATTTGACAGCAATGAAACATTTGTCATTAACAAAACATTATATTAGTGCTTATCATGTAAGTTTCTTTGGGTGAACCACATCCTAATCCTCCAGGTTATCTTGTGATGCCTGTTTTACCTTTGGGGAAACGGAGGCTGAGCAAGATTCAACAGTTTATGGTGATTTCAACGCTAACAAGTTATGTGGCCAGAATCTGATCCCATGCCTCTGACTCCAAGCTGTTGTTTCACTATGACACCAGTGAAGAAATGACAGGACTAAGCCATAGTCAGCAATTACTCATTAAAACCAGGGACACATTGAGTACAGACACAAGTCAATGAAGCCCATAAAAAGGGTGTTGTGTTGCTTTGATTGGTCATCTGACACTGAGTTACTTAACCTCTGTGGCTTTTAGTTTTTCATGTGTAAATCTGAGGTTAATTGTGGCATCTTCCTTATGAGTTTGCTGAGAAAAAAAATGAGTCGTGTGTGTACATACATGTGAGTGGTAGCTATGCAAGCCAGTCCAATCCTTTTGAAAAGCAATAATTAGGTAGTAAGTAACAAGAGCCATAAAAAATGTCCATTATCTTTGGCACAAGAACCCTACTGCTGGAAATATATTCCAAAGAAATGATTCAAAAGACAAGAAAGTAGACCTGGCTGGTGTGGATTAGTTGGTTGAGTGTTGTCCCATACTCCAAGAGGTCACCATTCCATTCCTGGTCAGAGCACATGCCCGGAATCCTCAGCAGGGGGCATGCAGGAGGCAAACAATCAATGTTTCTCTCTCATTGATATTTCTTTCTCTCCCTCTCCCTTCCTCTCTCTCAAATCAATAAAAACACTTTTAAAAAAGAAATGATGACATAAAGACAAACACGTATATTTCTCCAGTTGTTAATTACAGGGGAAACAGTTTGGTAGTTCCTCAATATATGAACATATGGCTACCTTATGATATAGCTTTTCCACTCCTATGTGTAACCAAGAGAAATGAAAACATACATCCCACACAAACACTTGTACATGAGTGTTCATAGCTGCATTCAAAATAGTCCCAAAGTAGAAATAACTCAAATGGATACATAGATAAATAAGCTGTTAGTATATCCATTCAATGAAATACTTTTGGAAATGAAAAGGATAAAAGTAATGATACATGCTATATCATGGATAAACTTTGAAAATATTATACCAGATGAAAGTCATGAAAGGCCACACAGTGTATGATTCCATTTATATAAAATTTCCAGAATGGGCAAAAATATAGAGATAGAAAGTAGACTAATGGTTGCCTAGAGCTGCGGAAGGAAACAGGAGAGGTAGAGTGACTGTCAATAGGGAGACGTCTCTTTTGGCAGAGGACAAAAATATTCTAAAATTACATTGTAGTGATGACCACACAAATCCATGAGTATAAAAGAAACATTAAATTGTGTACTTCAAATGGGTGAATTTATGGTACATGAATTGTATCAGTAAAACTTTTTTTTTAATTTCCAAAAATATTTAGGAAGAAAACGAAACCAATCCAACTACCTATCAAGATATCAATCACATACTTTATTCTGTTGATGGAACATAATGGAGTCATTACATATTATAAATCCAAAGATCATGTGACAACACAGAAAATGTCTCATGGTATTAAGTAGTGTAAGAGTGAGGGACAAATTGGTGATGTACCTAAATGTACATGCATTTGGATAAAGGCTGGCAGGAAACTCAGAGACAAGAGAGTATGGGAAAGGGAATGTGCTTCCTTTCAGAAGTCCCTTTAATTTGCTATATCTCAAAAGCACTTATTTTAATGTACTTTGTAATTGTAGCCTTGTGGTAGGTGCAGGTGGTACTGAAGATGCATAAAACAGAAAGAAGGAAGGAAAGAGCACAAGGGACATTTTAAAAAGCAGCATGTAAAACGTCCAAGAAATGGAAATTTAAATGCACATTTTAGCAGGGCATTTAAGGGGAAATTGGTATCAAGGGAGGTGCTGAAGAATGTAGAAGCAGACCAGGCTCTAACAGAATTCTGTCCAGAAAACTTAAAAACTGTAACGCTTATAAGTATGCTCTTCCCTGTGACCTGCTTTCGCTGTCAAGTGTTGAGGGGAGGGGATTTTCATATACCGGAGCTGGTGTGGGTCGGTGATAAAAACCCAAAAGGAAGTTGGGATGCTTAGCAGTATGCACAGTTTACTTAAGTTCACCAAAATTGTACTGGAGTGTGGAAAAAGGGAGGAAGTCTGGCCAAGCCCGAGTGAGTCAACATTTAATGGCCCTCCACCCAGCTCTCCTCCCTTCCCAAGGCCACCTCACCTCTCTGTCTGTGTGCTTGACCCTAGCAAGGAAAGAACACCAGCTGGGATGGGTGGGGCAAACCCAAAACCCTGTTGGTTGACTTTAGTCAACAGGTTGGGGGCTGGGGCAGAGAGAGCAGGGACCAGAGCCTGGCAACAATCTATACCAAGTTCTTTTTCAGGAACTTTCTCCTTCCTCAGTTCCCACTGAATGTTTGAAATATCCTTCAACATCCTAGGACCCAGAAATAGCTTGTGGCTTTTGTGAGGAGCAACTAAAGTGCTGTGACAGCAGTTCTTGAAAAGCACTCTACAGAGGCAAGGTGCGGTTATTTTTGCTCTGGAGAAATAAAGGGTGAACAGGCTGAGTTTGGGTAGAGGTATGACAATCTTTAAGGTAGACACTAGTCCTAGGTATGGGAAAGAATGGGCAGTTGATGGACATCAATGGCCGTGTTTTCTATGGATATAAAATGAAGATTTCTAAGGGAGGACATGATCTTTCCTTCAGAATTACTGGGAATGTATGAGCTGCTCGATGATGCACACCTATGAAGATGCCCCCTGGATGGATTCCATTGCTCAGTCAACTAGCTGTGCCGCCAGATGATCTCTGCAGCCATTCTTCCTCATAAGAATTCTAGATTATTTCTGTGCACCAGGAGTTGATCTTATATTTCAGGCACCAAAATAGACACTGAAGGTTGTAATTACAGTTCAAGTCTTTAACCACTTCTTTGGTCTCCTTTTAGGAATCCAGTCTTGGAAAAGTAACACCAGGTACCTTTGATGTGGAGATCTCTGAGCAGCTCTGTAGCTTCTCAGAATGGCTGACTTGCCTTTTCTCTCATTCTGTTATTCCACTTTGCCCAAGTCCTTCCTAAGCACCCACATTCAGCAAACAGTGAGCTTTATGTGCAGTGTCTAACACCAGCCACTATCCACTCAACCATCCAAACAACAGCAACACAACCCTGTGTGCAAAGCCTGAAATGAGGAAAGGAGATAGGGAAGGGGAAGCCCTATCTAGTAATAATTACATCCTCCTCACAACTTGGTGTTTTGCCTTTGAACCCATTTTTGCAGACATTTCCTTTTATGTATGGCCCAGAATCGTCACATATTTTCCCATCCAACAAATAATTTCTAGGTGAGAAATCTATGTTTTACAACTGCTGGATTGTTTTAGTCTTAAGAACACCCAGTGCAAATTGTATCAAGAGAATCTTTAACCTAAAGAAAATCAGGCTCACAACAACCTAAGAAAACTAGTTATATGTTGCCATAGCAACTGGTCCAGTTTCAGGGTGAAGGGCAGAGTTCTTCAGATTCATCTGAGTCTGCAGATTGACTTCCTTGAAACAGAATCATGTGTCCTAATCATCAAAACGGAACCTGTTATTTTCATTAAAAAAAAAAAAAAGTTGTAGTCTCAACTTGATCTGTTTAGGCCTTTACCCTGGTGCCATTCAATGTCTTTTTATCTCAGAAAGGTGGGACTTGGTAACTGGATCCTTTGGAACGTCTATTCCTGCCTTCACTAATATATTAGGGACCTGAGCCAGTAGGGTTTGATAGTAATTAAACTTTGATGACTGGAATGTGACCTGTGAAATGAGTTGCTGGTCTCAGTTTAACTCCTAATGGACAGAAATCCACATTGTTCAGAATTCAGCCATAACCCCTGCTTCCAGGAGAAGAAATCAGAGGTTTGAATGGCCTCTCCTGAGGGGTAAACTGCAGGGCCTCTTCCCCAGGAATTATGCTTTGCCTTTCTAGGCCACAGATATCTTCACAATTAGTCTCAAAATACCCTGTGAGATGTGTGTAAATAACACAAAACTTATTTACAGGCTGGGCCACCCTGATGGAAAGTACAAGTAATTTGCCCAGGTTACAATAATTAGTAACAGCAGGGGTATAGATTCCAGAAGGTCATTCTCCATTCCTTTTCTAAGACTACTGAAAAAAGCTTTTTTCACTCAAGAAACATGGCCAATTAATGGACAGCAGGAGGTGAGGATGGGTCAATACCAGTGGATGCATTTTTAAAGGTCCTTTTCATTTTAGGGGTTATTTTACCTACAGTTAAATTCTTTTTCCTATAACAAGCATCTTGATGTCTCCTCTAATAAGACTGAAGGAAAGTGAACAATGTATATAGTGAGAAGGAGAGCTGAGAGTTGAAGAGAGCTGGATCTGTTAAGGTGTTTGGAAATTAGCGACTATCCTAGTACAAAGAAAGATTCAGCTGACCAAAGGAAAGAGTCCTCTAACAGAAAGCACCTGCTGCTAGGTCTTAGTTTGTTTTGGCTGCTATAACAAAATATCCCAGACTGGGTAGCTTATAAACAACAGAAATTTTATTTCTTACAGTTCTGGAGGCTGGAATCTGAGGTCAGGGTGCCAACATGGTCAGATGAGGTCCCTTTTCCAGGGACCAACTTCTCATTGTATCCTCACATAGGAAAAGGGGCAAGCATGCTCTCTGAGACCTCTTTCGTAAAGACATTAATCCTGGTCATGAGGGCTCTGCCATCATGACCTAGTCACTTCCCAAAGGCCTTACCTCCTAATACCACCACCTGGGGGATTAGGATTTCAACCTGCAGACTTTGTGGGGACATGGACATTCAGACCATGCAATATGTAAGACTCGTGTTGGATTATGAAGGATACAGAAATATCTAAGACATGAGTCCTGTCCTTGGTGCTCAGCAGAGAGTGATGGATACTCTAATAATAGTACCTGGATCTTGTGGTAGAAAGAAAGTTATTCTGACTCTATTCAGAAGTTGAGGAAAATAGTGAAATATTTCTTAGGGAATCTGAGCTGGGCTTCATAGCACAGGTAAGTAATCATACGAAGATACTGAGGGAAAAAATATTTTAGGAATCAGGAGCAGAGAAAAAAACTAAACCAACAAAACAACATAGACTGGAGTCTGTTAAAAATCACACATTGACCAGTTATAGCTTGAGATTTGGATTAAATTGTGAGACAGAATTGGAGGTGAAGTACAAAAGGGCCACATTTTTCAGGGTTCTGAAAAGCAGGTAGAGAACTTTTAAATTATATTTCACATAGATTAAAATGTTGAAAATCGGAAGTTAACTATGATCATTGTTTTTATGCAATGAGATATTAGTAGAGTTATTTTTTAAAAAGGATTCACATAGTCTGATCTATGTTCTATGAAGATAGAATAGGTTAAACTGAAAATATTCTGCATTTATGTCAACATGTATGTATGACTTCCTTCAAAATGTCATAAATAATTTTGTAATATGTCCCTGCACATGGTTGAGTTTTCACAAACTGCAAACTGAAGATGCCTGTGTAAAAATGTCAACTCAGGTATTTCAAATGAACTATTCAGTTTAAGTGCTGGAGGCACTATTGTGAGAAACAAGAAAATGATTCCATGCAGCAGGAAAGCCAGCCTCATCCCTGAAATCTCTCTCTATCTCCTTTCTTATAGGAACAGCAATGGAAACCTTCAATGTTCAACAGCATAACTCCCATGTGTTTTACAAGCCCTCTGATTGAGAAGCCAATTGGCAAAGTAAGAATGAATCCATTTCTTGTGGAACAGTATGACTTTTGCCTTAGCTATTATTTCTTTTTATCTTCAGCTATTTGGGAGACATAATCAAGTGGATCTCATAAAATTGTCTGGTAAAAGGCAAATTTTGAACTATTTGGTGGGCCCTTGTGTCACTTGCTCTCTACAAAATGTTAAGCAGAGAAAACGTGGATCTTAGATTCTCTCAGCTCTGCTTTTGCTTCCACATCCATCTGACGATGTCCTTGCAAATCTCTTATTGTCCTGCTTTCTCAGCTCTTTGCTTTAACTTTCCCTGTTTATCAAAACCTATTAGAAGGAAAGAGGGTGTTTTTGGTCATTTACATTGTAGGGGAGGAGAAAACCATTTTCCTCTACTCTCTTAGGTTCAGTACCTGGGGCAATGCAAATTAAACTGAAAAGCCAAACTAAAGGTAAATGAGAAAAAAGCTTATTACTGTGAATAAAGAGGCCTTTATGGAAAAGGAGTGAAGATGCACAGGAGTAGTTTTATATTTGAGCCTTAGATACTATTTTAACAAAGAGTGATAAACTGTGGAGAAGTGTCAAGAGGGAGAAAATAGGTTTGAGGCTTCTTGGGCCATTAAATTGTGAGAAGGTGAATATATGGGGAAGTTCATGGAAGATAAGTGACTTAGTAATGCTTGTTACACAGACTCAAATTGGTGCCTTTCCGATTGATAAGAGTCATCTCTGGTGGTCAAGAGTCCTCATCCTCTTGGTATAAGGGAGGAAGATACTGCTCCAGATTTATGTTACCTTTACAAAGGGAAATGTGTGCCCTGTTTTTAGACAGAATGGGGAGAGCAGAGAGCTTTTCCTGCATCTGCTGTTTCTTAGTTGCCTTTGTTACCAACGAAGGGCCCACTCCTCTATGCTCATAGGTGCTAAAATGATGACACTGATCTCACAGTAAAGGAAGAGTGACTTATTTAATGCTGAGTCAACTCAAAGACAGGAGGCACCATTGAAGTCTGTCTCCTGCATCAGGGGGTCTGGACACGTTTTAAGGGTTAGAGAGAATAGGGAAACGTGAGGTAATATTGGTGGGGTAAGTTTTGATTGGAGGGTTTTGGAACTTGACCAATTATGATATAGGGAGAGGGGCAAGAGAAAGCACAAAGGAATTCTGGTCTGACAGAGTTTGATTGGTCAGTGCTTTGATTTTTCCATATTAGATCCATGAACCAGATCTTCCTCACTGAAGGAACTCTTGCTTGGACGAGGGCTCCAGTGGACACGTTTCTTTAACTTGAGTTCTGTAGACTACAGATTCTTGGTTCTGGTTCATCCTGAGGGCAGGGGCGGCTCATACACAGTGCTGTCTCTGTAAAGTAGCTCAGATTGAATTAATCACCAATCTGCTTTAAGGGAGAAGAACCAGTTTTAAGCTGGTGAGTGTGATTTGTGTGCTGTTTCACCTTCATCTCAAAACAATCCTTTTGCAAAGTGACATATTTTGAGATGGTATATTCTGATCCCCTTCAACATATTAGTGTGAAATCCAGCAACAATACTACCTTTTTCAAACAGATTAGTTACTTAAACTCTTTTTGGGGGATGCCTCAAGGGAAAAATTATGGGGTTTTGCCTGAACTGCTACTCTCCTGAACCTAAAGTCACGTTCCTTAGTCCCACCATGGAGTGTAGAGCCACATGATAAGAGTATGGGCTCTCTGGAGCCAGCCTGCCTGGGGTCAAATCCCAGTTCTATCACTCACTGGCTATGTGACTTTGAGCAAGTTACCTGTATAAAAAGAACATCATAATATTACCTGCCTCCTGGAACTGTCACCAGGATTAAATAATTTAATATAAATTCACAAGAACAAATATTTTTTTAAAAATGTATTTTTATTGATTTCAGAGAGAAAGGGAGAGGGAGAGAGAGAGGGAGAGAAACATCAATGATGAAAGAGAATCATTGATTGACTGCCTCCTGCATGCCCCCTACTGGGGCTTGAGCCTACAACCTGGCCATGTATCCTGACTGAGGGAGATGGGTGGGGGGGGGGGGGGGGTGGATAGAACATTGATCTTCTGGTTCACAGGTCGACTTTTAATCACTGAGCCACTGGGGTCCCACAGAACAAGAATTTTTTTTAACTTATTTTGTTCACTAGGTATCAAGAACCCAACACATAATGCAAATGAACTTAATGAATGAACAGATGAAAAGCAATACACATTGTCAGCTTAGAGGAAACACATCCTCAATTTGCTTATCTCAAGAAATGGGAGCTACAGAAGGTGGTGTCTTATGTGAGGAAGAGAAGTAAAACTCTGGCCGGTATATCAAGGACACTTTCCAGGCATACCTCAACAGAAGGACCACAGTCCATCTGGGATACCCACACTTTCCTGTCCTTTGCCACAGTCCTGCATCTCTAGACCACACATAGTTCAGCCACTAGAATGAAACATAGTCACTATAGGGACAAGTCAAAAACAAACAATTCTTTCAATAGGGCTTTCTCTCCAACTTATAGATACATATGGGCAGAATCCGAGTTTTTGCCATTTTTCTCAAAGAAAATGAATCTGTTTTTCCTGCAATTCCTGGTAAATTTGCCTTGGTGGCAAGTCCGGCAAGGCAGCTGTCTACAGAGTGCGAGATCCCGGCTGCACAGGAAGCCTCCTGGCAGTGCTGTCAGCACTGCTGACATGTTGCAGGCATAGCAGGGGAGTGACCCAAGCCGGAGACTGAGTTTCTGTGAGGTCTGCACTTCCCCTCTGCTGACTGCAGTTCAAGTGAGAGGAGTATCATTTGGCCCAAAGATTAAAACAACAAATAATCAAAACACGCCCTGAACATCACAAAGTGTGTTGGCAACTGCTCTGACACTCGCTCTCTTGCCCTTGCCTCTGTCCCCTCCAGTCCCACCTCTTTTGATTTTGTTTATATAATTCTAAATGGACCACCACTTTGTTAGAACAGAAAGAAGCCATTTCAAAGGCTGAGGTCAGAAGTCAATGAACCCCAGACTTTTGACTAAACTTTTGACTAAATTTTATTTTCATCCAATGGACTGACTTTTACTCCGTGTTTTCCTAGATCTGATCAGGAACACTAACAGCAGTGTAAAAAGGGTAGGAAGAGGGCTTTGGAATGCTTCTCAGAGGCACTTAAATGCAGTATGATCATTCTTGGTTTAGTGGTATTTGCTGTGGATTCCCAGCTCTCCCTCGCCTGCCAGGGCAGAGTTAGCAGTAGGTGTCTGTGAGTGACACCAGGACTGTCTTGGGTTGAGTGGGACTGCTCCCAGAGGATTTTCTTGTTCTCTCTTCTCCCCATAGCTCTGGCTTCTGGGCATAATACTCTTGCTTAAAATACACAAATGAACTCACTTTGCAATCAGCTGTTATCTATCCACCTGGAGAGGAAAAATGATGCTGAAAATGTAAGCAAAGTCAAGCTTTAATTACAGGGGTCAATGGAAGGCAGCATTTGGGGTGGATAATTGAAACCTGTAATTAATCTGCTTAGAATTCAAACTCTCTTTCTCACTGTCACGAAGCTTTCTGTTGGGCTAAAGGCTATAAGCTGGACCCAGATGTGACTTCTGTCACCCAAATTATGGTGTCGCAAACTGAACCAGGGAGTAGTGTTTCCGAGCTATGGGGGCAGGAAAGGTGTGAAAACCCCCGCTGGAAAACAGAGGTTTCCAAAGTGAGCTCATTATAGGAAAAAGTATATTATAAAGCCAATTCCAGTCTTACAACTAAGCCACAACTTTTTTAAATGAATGGTTATGATGATGATAGGAATAAAGGAGAGAAACTTTTTGGAGCAAAGAGGGGAAGCCAGGGAAATCATTGGGCTAAGCAATGACTGGAATATGTGATTTCCCACCCTTGAATCAAGATGAGTTATGTGTTTTATTTTACATAATTGGAGTCAGAACCTTTTGAATGGAGCATACAAATTTATGTAAATAAGAATGCAAATGTTAAAAATACGTGACTTGGGATCTCCAGGGGATGACCTGGCAGCTAGTAAATATTGTGTGGTGAAAACTCAAAATTAACATATTCTCCCAAATCCCATAATGTTGTAACTGGAAGACTTTCTTGGTAATTTATAGGAGATACCCTGGAGAATGAATTAAGACTGATTATTTTAATGTATTTGACAATAAGAATGTTACCCCCCCAAGAGGTTACACAGGGTAACAGTAAATGCAAAAGGGATTTCAGGATTTCAGTAAATTAATGGCAGATTCAAAGCAAATGGTTGAAAGGGAATTAGACAAGGATGACAGAGACAAAAGCAGAGATTTAGGGAGGGAGGTAACATTAGAGGATAACATTAAATTTAACTACCAGGCTCTGCCACAAAATTCTCATTGGTGCTATTGGCAAGACAAGAGATTAGGCTGAAAGAAGCATTATTTCAACTCAGCAAAGCATTGAGCAGATCATGCCAAGTCAGAAGAACCCAGTGAAGTGCCATGATTTCTGAAAACTGCACAGAATACCAAGCAGATGGAGTTGTTTTGGATTAGGAGATGCCCATGACCTTGGCTATGCCGACCTTCCTTTCTCAAAGTAATTTAGGTGTCAGGTAAACTGGTCCTCAGTCAAAGGAAATGTAACTGTAACACATTATTTGACTTAACCAGAAGGAAGTGGAGAGATAAACTGCCTTGAGGCATAGCAGTGTTATTAAATGGAAGGGTGGCTAAGAATGCAAACCAGGCTCCCTAGACCTCCTTATTTCTGGGTGAGTGAAGGGGAAACTGGAGGAGCGAGGTGGAAGTGACTGGATAAACAACAGATAAAAAGAAAGGAACTCGTGAACTCAGAATCAACAAAATATAGAGCTGCTGTATTTCAAAATTGGGAGACATCTGTAGGAAGAAAAGAAGTAGAGGTGCCCATTTTTATACCTTAATTTTTAGCTACTTTTAGTACTAGAGAATTTTTCTTACCAAAGGAGAGTTTATCTTAGCAAACAAGGAGCATTTTAGCAGTTTTGTAAATCGCAGCCTGTGGAGAATGATTGAGCGTTGCATTTTGTCGTGAATGGGTCTGGAGAGACAGCACCAATTCTATGAGAAGTACCCTGCGACTTAATGTTTAGGGCTCTCAGTGACCCAAGAAAATGAAGAAACATCTTCTTTGCACCATTAGGGTCCATGCCATTTCTTCCTGTTGTCTCTTTCCACAGGAAAGCAGCAAAAGCCACTACTCTGTGGCTTCTGCTGCTTCCAAAACCCCGCAATACTGGAAGTCAGGAATGGAATAATCAGAAGGTAATAATGCTAAGCAAAGCAAGCCACTATAATTCCTGCAGTTTTAGATACACATAATTTTAATTTTTTGAGTGTGAGGGCCCCTGATTTGACTGGTTCTCTGTCTCTATGTATTCAGCTTTCGGTCATTGAAGCAAAATACATTAAGCTAAGTATTTTTATCCTAGGGCTTTTGTGACAAGGTAGAACAAACTTTCAAGTTAAGGGGTCAATTTTCTTCTTATTATTATTATTCTAAAATATTGAAGGTTTTAGCAGGGAATATGTCAACCCATCTGAAGAGAACTTTTTCAGCCTCCCTTACAGCTAGAAGTGGCTGCATGGTAAGATTATGGCCAACAAGGTGTGAGCGGAAGTGATGTATGTAATTTCTGAGTCATGCCCTTTATAGGAAAAGCAAGCCACTCTTACTGGCTGGAATACACATGTGGTAAGAAAGCTGAAAAATCCACCTTAGATCAAGAGAATATGACTGAGAAACAGCAATGAAGAGCTGGCATTTCTGACTCCATAGAACTGTCGACTGCTTCTGTTCAGACTGTTATTACCAGGGACAGAAATCCACTTCCATCTTGTCTGCACCACTATTTTGACTGTTGATACAGTAGCTGCAGTGGTATCTTAATGCACAATTAGAGCAGGAGGAGAGTGGGCCGCATGCTCTTTGGGAAGTCATGGAGAATCCAGTAAAGGTAGAAGTCAGAGCCTGGCATATTACATATCAGGTAAAGGAATTAAAATGTTGAGTTGCTGACACATATCTGTCAAATCAAGCCTGGATGAGGAGAGATACGGAGGCTAAATAAGGTGATGAGCAGAACTCTGCTGAGCAGAGAACCCTGTCTTTGAGTTCTGAATGTAGTGAACACAGTATTTATTATGTACTGAATTTTGAAAAATTGAGGCAAACAAATTTTTACTAAAAATATTCAAACTCAAGCACTATAATGGAACCCATTCATTATCTGGTCAAATAACATTTCTATTAATACTTGTATGTAGGAGCTGTCATTTTATGGGATGAATAAATCATTTTCTTATACCTTATCCTAAATCCATTCCCCTTCTATTTTACATAAAATAACACTTATTTTTTTTTAAATACATTTTTTTTATTGATTTCAGAGAGAAATGGAAAGGGAGAAAGAGATAGAAACATCAATGATGAGAGAGAGTCATTGATCGGCTGCCTCCTGAACGCCCCACACTGGGGATTGGGCCTGCAATCTAGGCATGTGCCCTGACCAGGAATCAAACTGTGACCTCCTGGTTCATAGGTCAATGCTCAACCACTGAGCTACGCTGGCTGGGCAACACTTATTATTTTGACTTTATAAATTAGCCCTCTAAAACCTTAACTGTTGCACCCATTAGAGTCCATGCCATTTCTTCCCATCATCTCTTTCTTCAAAGTGCCTAACTCAATGACATGCACATAGTAGGCAGGTGGTGCTTGTCTATTGATGGATAAATAAATACAGAAGCTTAATTTGTTATTCAGGCAGCTATTTTCATCTTCTCATCTTTGTTCATAAGGTTATTGAAGTAGTGGCCTACTATAACTACTGAAGACAAATAATTTTTAAAATCCATACCATTAACACTGTTCTGTAAATACTAAATAACCAGAGGTGGAAATAGATTTACATTCAGAATCCCAGATTCTCACTACCACTGAAGCACACAACTCAGGCTTCATTACATTTGGTCCAAAAGTGAGAGTTCATCTGGATAAGAAGTATAGTCTGATGTACAAAGACAAGAAGTCTACGCTTCCCAACATTGCTAACAGACTAGATGGCTTTATCAACAGGCTTTATATGCTCCAAAGAGTTGAAATAAGATTTAGCAAATATGCTTGTCATAGCTGGTTTGGCTCAGTGGGTAGTGTTGGCCTGTGGACTGAAGGGTCTCCAGTTGGATTCTGGTCAAGGTCACATGCCTGGGTTTCGGGCTCACTCCCCAGTAGGGGGAGTACAGGAGGCAGCCAATCAATGATTCTCTTTCATTATTGATGTTTCTATCTCTCCCTCTACTTTCCTCTCTGAAATCAATAAAAATATTTAAAAGACAAATATGCTTATACCAATGACAGTTCAATCTATGTCCTCCTGTAAGCATTTTAAAAATACTTAATGCCAGCTCCCAAAGCCAGCAGAAAGTAAATGAAGTATGGACAATTAATATCTGTAGAATATACTTAATTAGATTTATAAAATTAATTTATTCAAAAATAGGCAAATACCCATATGCTATAAAAATAACAAACTTAAACACAAACCATTCTTGTTATTCTGGTCTTGCTTTACAGCTTATCTATAAAGGTTGAAATAGATGGTACCACACGTATGGCCTGAATGCATAGTCAGAATGTACTTGATGTTTAAATATTAGATAACTGATTATTAAAAGCTCTCCCCCCGCCTCTCCTCCCACACACATAATCTCCACATCCCTACTATTGAGGACTCCCCATTATCAAAGGGTCATGGAGTCATATTTGTATTACAGAACTTCTGTTTATGCCATCCTTGTCTCAATGTGCTGACCCTTTTCCATTAACACTGCCCCAATTTGTCTCCCAGAACCCAGCTTGAAAATATCAAATGGAACTTCTGATGGAAAATGCTAAGTAAATATGCTGTCCTGCTCTGTTAGTGGCATAAAAAGAAAATTTACTTTGTCCCACCTGGGGATAGGGAAAAAACATGACCCATGATTAGCATACATACTCTCTATTCATATAAATGAAAAAAGTAATATCGCTAAATTCTGAAAAATAGTTCTACAGTGTTATCAGCAGGATATTGCAGAATTTATGCAATATTGCTGCCTTTGGAATACTCCGCGTACCCTACAGAAAGCCCAAGGAGAGGGAGCCCTTCTTGGAAATACTGCATTCTAAGCATTCTATGCCAGCCAAGCATCCTCTAAGAAATAAACAGACATTCAATGCCATCCATGTGTGAGGCAGTGAGCTATAAATGGTAACGTAGGGCCCTTTGGTATAAATGTTAGGAGCAATAATAATTATTATAATACCTACCATTGTCTGAGAACTCAGGACCAAACGTACATAAGTTCTTCATATCTAGCCTCTCATTTCATCGTTTTACTGGTGAAATATAGAGAGGCTAAAGGGCTTACTCAAGGTCACAGACTAATTAATAAATGGTAGAGTTGCCATCCCAAACCAGGCATGCCTGATTCAAGAACCTCTGCCCTTACCACCTGTCTTTTTGTTTGGATGATTTCTTTTCTATTTCTATTTGAAATAAAATCAAAGTTTGCTGAGAGCACACAGAAGGATGCCTCCCAAAAAAAGTATGACCTGGCTTACATTACGGGTCTCTCTGGCTACAGTTTTTCATTTTCATTTTCCGAAAGGCCCAGTTATAAATAGCAACCCTGCGCAAGTGGGAAATAATGTGTGAGCATGCAGCGTTAGGTTGGCCCTTTAAAGGCAGTGGCTTTACAAAGAACTTTAAAAGGGGTAGGAACTGCAAAGATATCACCATGAGGTGACTCCGATCAAAATAGTATTCCTCAGAAGCCATTCCAGATAACTTGTGTCCCAGTTTTTCTCCTCTGGGAGAAGGAGGCTGGCTTGGTGCTCACAGAATCCACGAGGCTCTGCATTTAGTTTTAAGAACTTTAACACCCGATGAAAAGTGGTATTGTTAAAGTTCAATTTAACAAAAGGATCGGAATAAAGCCTAAAATCTTCACTCGCCCCTGATGCCTGTTAGGTTTTTCATATAGACAGTCTGGTTGCCTAGTAAAATAAATGAGCATGAATGAAGTGAACAGAGAGCAGATTGCATAAAGGTTTATGGTCTGAAGAGCAGGGAGGTAATTAGTGGTGCGATGAACTCCCCAACTGTGTCTATGTTTTTAAAGGTCATTTCCTGCATTTTATGAGATGGGGAATTACATTGGGAGCCCCCATAGAACTTTGTGTTTACTATTAGGGGCATTTATTGTAACCAACCTTACTTTGGGGTTGGCTGAATGCATGTCAGTCTTTTGCAGGGGCTTGTAATCAGCTTGACTGGGGTCTTGGGTGGAGCAGGATTGTGCCTTGTTCATTATTTATGTCCCCAACGCACCAAGCATAACTATCTCCATATTGAAGCTGCTTGCTGAGAAGGGAAGGAGAGGGAAGTGGTAGAAAAAGAAACGGAAATACATTTTTATATTGTTGTATCTAAGATTGCCGTTTTCTGATGACCTGGGGTCAGGCTGCTTTTCTTTAAGTGCGTTCTGAAACCTCTCTAATGAATAGCTTAGTGAATAAATTCAACTTTACTTAAAAGATGTTTGCTTACAGAATAACTATAATGTTGATTTCAGAGAGGAAGGGAGAGGGAGAGAGAGATAGAAACATCAATGAGAGAGACTCATTGATCGGCTGCCTTCCGCACGTTCCCTACTGGGGATTGAGCATGCATCTGGGCCTGTGCTCTTGTCCGGAATCGAACCTGGGACTCTTCAGTCCGCAGGGCAATGCTCTGTCCACTGAGCCAAACCAGCCAGGGCCAGAATAACTTTTAAAAGGCTCTACTCATTTGAATGAGGCAGAAACTGCAATTTTTACACTAAGAACTTTCAAATAGAATCAGCTGTAAGAGGCATGTTGAGATTAAAACAAAGTAGAAGAGCGAGAGGGAGAGAGAGAGAGAGAGAGAGAGAGGAAGTTATTTCCTTCCTTCACTGCACCAGTGAAAGTGATCTTGCCAAGGGCAGCAGGAAAATCCTAACTGCTAAACCCGGAGTACATTTCAATTCTTCTCTAACTTGATGCCATTGACCTCTTCTTAAAAGTTGTTCCTCTCTTGGCTTCTATGAGAGCTGACTCCTAATTCTCATTTGACCTCCGTCTCTTTTGCTATTTCATTCTCCCTCAACAATACCTCATGTTTTGTGTCCCCCAGTGTTCCATTCCTGGTACACTTTTTCTTTAAATCAATCACTCTCCCTGAGCAATGTTCTTTAGTCTCTTATTTCATTTATTCAACATCTTCGAATCTAAACTAATTAGCTTCTCTTCCCCTTCTTTTGATTCACCTGCTCTACAAATGTTCAGTTCTTCCTCTCTCAATGAATATTCCTTCCTTATACTCAACAATTCAAGCCAGATACTTCCATAATTCATCCCCTCTCCCTCTCCCATAATTCTCCCCTCTCCCTCATCCATTGAGTCTACACCCAGTTCACATTATTCTAAATCCTTAACATTCACCCTCTCCTTCCCCGTTGTGATTGCTGTGATTAAGGCCTTCATCATCTCTCATCCAGTTTCTGATGAGCCTTCCAACTGTTTTCTGTATCTTCACTCTCACCTATTTTTTTCAATACCTCTCCAATACCACTACAGAGTTTTATCCTTTCAAATTGCAAATATAATCAACATCATTACTTGACTAAGAGGTAGAGTGGCTCCCTATTGACTAGTAAGTTAGTCTAAATCTCTCTGAATGGTAGAGTGAGGCATGTATGATATACCTCTCCTCTCACCCCTCCCCAGCCTCAGCTTCCATTGTACATTCTCTCCAATCCTATCCACTACTCTCCACTTCATGACTTTGTGACATTGTGCATGCTATTCCCTCTACTTGTTCCCACCTCATTCCCTTTTTTCAAAGTTTCTCTTACAATTCACTTCCACTTCTCTCCCATCCCTTCTTCAACCTTTATTCTAAGTTAAAACTGTATTTTATATGTTCTCTTTTGCAGCATTGCTCTCACCTTGTTGGAAATTTTTCCTTGTAGTCCATCTCTTTTTAGTAAAGGAGCACATTTCTTATCGTTGTACTCTGCAGTGTGTGGCTCA
The DNA here is from genome assembly GCA_004026665.1 of Murina feae. NCBI lineage: Eukaryota > Metazoa > Chordata > Mammalia > Chiroptera > Vespertilionidae > Murina > Murina feae. The sequence goes on along the minus strand of PVJC01006321.1, from coordinate 30,515 downwards.
ACATATGACATGCTACACACTGAATGCTCTGGAAATTCTGTTTCTGCTTATGAATATCCTGTCTGTTCCTTTCACCACATTACTGGAATTCAAAGCTCACACAAACCCACAACTTAGAACTTCTCTACCCACTTACAGATTTTAGAATTCTCTTGGCTGGTTACCTGCCTCTAAACTTTTATGGATGGGGAAAGTAGAATACTCCTCACAGATGATTAATGTTGCTGATTATGTTGGAGCTCATTATAAGAAAAGGAAAGATTTTTATCTGAGAGCATGAAGATAGCACCTTGGCCAATGTCAATTCCTCCTTATTAACTGACTAGAGGCCTAGTGAATGAAAATGCATGCACTGGAGGGGGGCCCCCTTTCCTGACCTGCCACCTTTGACAGTTCAGAAGCCCTCAGGGGCAGGAGGCGACCCAGCGATCTTGGGAAGGCAATGTCCCCATCACACCTCTGCTGCTGCCACTCAGGCAGTGCAAGCCTCAGCCAGGCCTGGTTACCTGAGCCTTGGGTAACCTGGGCGGCTAGGAAGCTGCCATCCAAGACTTGCCTGATCCTCGGACCAGCCCTGGGCAGCTGGGGAGCTGAGGGGACTGGGGGACTTGGGAGGCAGGCATGCAGGAAGGCCAGCCTTGCCACATGCCTGCTGCCCTGGTGGGGCTGAGGGGACTGGATGCCAACATCTTGTGACTGTGGGTGCTGCCATCTTTGAGGGTGGAACAGTCAATTAGCATATTCCCTCTTTATTGGCTGTGGGCACTGTAATCTTTGTGATAGCGTGAGGGTCAATTAGCATATTCCCTTTTTATTAGATAGGATAACAATGGTAATTGAGGAAGATAGGCATATTACCCCATTTAGAGAATGCTACCTTATCTATTTTATTAAATAGCATTGCAGTGGGAGTTAGAACCACCTGCTGTACCTTTAGGAGCAAGAGTGATTGTGGTCAGTGTTTCCAGTTGCTCTCTGTACAGAGAGAAGGAAAAATGGTTCCTGGCTCCAGCTTGGGCTTTTGCTAGGAGGTCAGTAATGAGAGAAAGTTTGGTCTTTTTACCTTAAAAATATCTAACCAGTTTTAAATTGGCATTCTGAGAGGGAAACACAAAAGATGAGAGCTTTTTACATATGAGTTTAAATATCCCACAAAGATGAGTTTATAGCACTAAAATGTACATTCTGTAGTATTAGTCAGTACTGGTATTTGTAATAATAAAGTGTAGTGATATACTTATTTTAGAGAAGATAACATATGAAAAACCAAGAATCCCCATACAACTCCTTACTATGATAAAAATATACAATTATAATTATACTAGAGGCACAGTGAACGAAATTTGTGCACCAGGGGTGGGGGTCCCTCAGCCTGGCCTGTGCCCTCTCAAAGTCTGGGACCCCTCGGGAAATGTCTGCCTGCTGGCTTAGGCCTACTCCCCATGGAAATCGGACCTCAGCTAATAGTGGAACATCTCTCTCCTAGTCCTGGAGCCCTCGCTCCTTGCTGCCTGCCTGCTCACTGTTCCTTACTGCTCGGCTCACTGCTCCTTAATGATGCCACAGAGGTGGGAAAGACTCCTGCCACCACTGCTGCACTCACCAGCCATGAGACTGGCTTCTGGCACTGACCACCAGGGGACAGCTCCTGCATTGAGTGTCTGCCCCCTGGCGATCAGTGCGCATCTGGTCATTCTGCTGTAATAGTTGCTTACACTTTTTTATATAGATAATCAAAATGTTTATTAAATATAGTAGACTAGGGGCCCGGTGCACAAAAATTTGTGTACTTGGGAGGTCCCTCCGCCCGGCCTGTGCCTTCTCGCAGTCTGGGACCCCTCTGGGGATGTCCACCTGCTGGCATGCCTGGCCAGCCTGGATGAGGGGCTGATGGCTATTTGTAGGCTGGCCAAGCCTCCCAGTGTGGACCCTCACCCCACTGGGGTGTGGCCAGCCTGGGTGATGGGCTGAGGGCCGTTTTCAGGCTGCCCACAGCCCCTTAAGGTTTTGGGTCCCTACTGGGGTGCCTGGCCAGCCTGGGAGAGGAGCTGAGGGGAGTTTTCAGGCTGCCCACAGTCCCTTCAGGTTTTGGGTTCCTATTGGGATACCTGGCCAACCTGGGTGAGGGGCTGATGGCTGCTTGCTGGCTGGCCACAGTCTCTTCAGGGTTCAGGTCCCTACTGGGGTACCTGGTCAGCCTGGGTGATGGGCTGATGGCTATTTGCAGGCTGGCCAACCCCCCCAGTGGTGACCCTCAACCCATTGGAGTGTGGCCAGCATGGGTGACAGGCTGAGGGGCGTTTTCAGGCTTTCAGGCTGCCCACAGCTCCCATTGACCCAATGTACCATCAAAGCTGGCTGGAAACAGGTTTCTGAGGTTTATTTATCTTCTATAATTGATACTGTTCCTTTAAGCTGAGGCCTAGGCAGGTAACGAAGCCTCCTGTTGGCTTCAGCTCTGTGGCTTCTATAATTGAAAGAATATTGCCTTAGTAGACTCTAGTCAGACAGTTTCCTCCATCGCTGGTGCAAGGGAAGCCTGCTGTTTGCTTCAGCTCCAAGGCTTCTATAATTGCAACAATGTTGCAACTATGTTGTTGTCTTGAGCACAGAGAGGCCCAGCCGGCCAGCAGACACCTTACTCCTGGTGCAACGGAAGCCACCTGTTTACTCTAGCTCCATGACTGCCGGCCTCCATCTTGGCTGGGTTAATTTGCATACAGCTGCTCTGATTGGCTGGTAGGCGTGGCTTAGGCATCCCATAGAAATGGTCAATTTCAATATTACTCTTTTATTAGATTAGATGAACATTATTTGATCAATAGTGCTAAGTATTCTGGGAGATGCTAAAGAAGTTATTTTTGTCTTAAGGCATATAGAATGACTTAGCATTGGAAGGTAATTTAAATGTCACCTAGCCCAACTTCTCATCTGATGTTTAAATCTACCTTACAAACACCTGCCAAACTTCCTGTGGACATCTCCATTTTGAATGAGCTTTCTACCTCCTGAGGCAGTTCATTTTCTATTTAAATAGCTCTTTTTGTTAATGGTAATAAATAAAATTTATTGAGCGCTTACCATGTTCCAGACACCAGACTAAGTTTTTTATCTTCAAAACTCCTATGTAACCTTTATCACAACCTTATAAAATGGTAGTTATTATTCCCATTTTATAGATGGGGGGAACACTGAAGTTTAGTGAGGTTGGGCAGCTGCTCAATACCACAAAGTTTAGTGAGGTTGGGCAGCTGGGGACTTAACTTTAAATACATAATTTACAGTCTTAAAGAGCATGCATATATTATAATTGTATTAACCAATGTCACCCCAATAAGTTTAATTGAAAAAAGAAACCCAGTATATACATGTAGCCTCTATAACCCAACTTCATTCCTTTGTTGACCTGAAAGCCACCTTCTTATAGCTTCTGTTCATTGGTCTTAATTTTGAATGAGATGATACTAAATATGTCCTTTCCACATGAAAGCTCTTCAAATAATTGGAGATGGTTATCTTATCCACTGTACCCTCTCAGTCTTTCTACTGGATAGACAATTGCATTACTTTCCATTTTCCCTTGTGTGAAATGGATTCTAGGCCCTTTAGCATCATGGTCACTGTTCTTGGGCAAACCCTACTTTGGGGTCTTATACATTTCACACAGCATAGAACCATATTAGCTTTGTTGGAAGAGTGGAAACACAAGGCTGAGTTATATGCTTGTGTTTTACATGTTGGTAAGCTATATCTCTACTGTTCTGTATTCACTCAGTTGGTTTTTGAACTTGAATTTAGAACTTTGTACTTACCTCAGTTATATTTTATCTTACAGTTTACTAGGGGACCAGTGCATGAATTCATGCACCTTGAAAGGAACTGTGGGTCATGAGGCTGTGGTGGGCACAGGGACGGGTCTCGTGCCCCTGCCCATCCCCTCCCACCATGGCCCCTGTTTGCCTGCAGCCCTGCTCCTGCCACCGCTGATCCCACGTGCTGATAGTGCCAGCCCCACTTGCACCCACTGATGATGCAGAACAATTGGGGCCAGCACTAGCAGTGGGTGCGAGTGGGGGCGGTGCCCTCAGGGGTGATCAGGCCCAGCAGCTGCTGCTCCTACCTGCTGACAGCACTGAGCAATTGGGACCAGTGCCAGGTGCTGGCAGTGGGTGTGAGCAAGGCCGTTGCAGGCAGTGGGTGTGAGAAGAGGCTGGCAGCCCTGATCACCTCTCAGGAGCAGGGGGAAGTGGAGAAGCCCTGAGGGGCAATTGGGCCCAGCGCCAGTAGCAGGTGAGAGCACCAGGTGGGACCACAGCACACGGGAGCAAAGAATTTTCAGTAACCACCAGAGGCTCACTCCAATGACAGTGACCAGCATCCTGCCTTGGTCAGGTTCCTCTGCTCACCTGCTCCACCATCCCACCCCAGCCAATGCCCGTCATGTTCAGCGCTCTGCCCTCCGCTTCTGTCGCTCACCATGTTCCACGCATGCCCCCTGGTGGTCAGCAGCACATCATAGTGACCGGTTGTTTGATTGTTTCATCATTCAGTCTATTTGCATATTATGGTTTTATACATATAGATTGTTCTAGAATGCTAACTTTTTTTAGGATCAAGATTCTGCCATCTAAAATTTACTTTCCCTTTATATTTATAATGTTTGCCATGTATTAAACCATCCCACACTTAAAGGATTAAAACAATAATTTGGCTCCTAATTCTGTGTCAGAACTTAAGCTGTGTTTAGCTTAGCGCTTCTTTTGGACTTGACAGACTTTTTCATATGTCTTTAGTCAGCTACAAGGTCATATGGGGGCTGGTGGGTCTAGAAGCACCTCAATTGAGATGGCAGGTCTCTATTCTACATGTTTTCTCATCCTCCAACAGGCTAGCCTAGGCTTGTCCACATGTTGAAAGAAGGGTCCCAAGACAGCAAATGAAACTAAGAAAGGCCCCATAAGTCCTATCTCAGGACAGGGACATTATTATTTTCTCCATTTTCTATTGGCCAAAGTAGGTCCCAAGGCCAGAGACCTTCAACGGCTGGGGAAATAGACTCCACCTTTTTGTAGGAGGAGCGTCAAAGTCAGTTTACAGAGGACCTTGATATAAGAAAGCATGATAATTGTGTTCATTTAAAAATCTACCTTAAGAGTATGGTAAATTTTTAAATGAACACAATTATCCTCTCTTTAATCAATGCGCAGATAATCAAAATTACTCTTTAAAAATTTATAGGAATTTCAATTTATTACAATTTTAAAATAGAGTGCTGTACTATTTTGCTCTTGCAATATAGTTACACAACAAATACACTGTAAACAAGTGAAAGCAAAAGTTTACATGCTAAACTATTCTGTTCTCTTTCTAAAGAGGAATAATTTAGAGAACCAAGAGATCTAAAGGGGCCACCATCAGGAAAGTGCTGTAGAAGAGTTTAAACTTGATCTGGATTTGAAAAATAAAAACAAATAAGGCTAGAATGCGTATTGGGAAAGAGACATGAGAAAGCATTCAGATTAGGGATTAGCATATGCAAAAGCATGCAGAATCAGAGAGTAGAATGGAGTGAGAATATTGAGGAGTTTCTCAGAAGAATGAGTGGTAAATGAAAGAATGGTTAGGTGGTAAAGGATCCATAATAAAACTGAGAAATCAAAAGTAGGAATTTTTGAATTTGACTTTGTTAGCAATAGTGAACTATGGATGGCCCTTGAGCCAAAAGATAATGTGATTAAAATTTTTGCACAACAAGCCTAACATTAGTTTGAATGGGACATTTTTGTGTTTTTGGAATGAGTAAAACCATTGAGAAGAACTTGAGAGCTTTTTTTATTCCTGATTAAAACTAAGTACCTAATACCATTTTCCCTAAGGTAGTTAAAAAAAAGGCTTAAATAATTACCTTGCCAGTAAGTTTCATTTCTGCCAATTTAAGGAGCAGACAGAAGGTGCCAACATCTGGAAAGAAGTGAATATGTTCTTTTTCTTAAAGAGAAGAAAAGGAAATATAACTAATTCTGCTTAAATTGGAGTCATATAGGTCATGCGTTCAGAATTTCAAGGTTATTTCTCTCAATAGCAAAATGAGCACTTGTGGAAATAAATAGCTGACATTTTCAAGATTCAAAACATTAGTAAAAACCTTGAGTAGTCACAAAGGTCTTAGTTTCCCATTCTAGTATAGAATTGCTACTCAGTATAAGAGGACAGAACAAACACCCCCACCTTCTCCATTATTCTCTTAGTCTGAGTCCTACTGTAGGGTCTCTGTAAATAATGGAATCTCTCTTTAATCAATGTTTTAAAAATACCCACAGAATAAAATCCTGGGAACATGTGTAATGACTTGCTATTGTAATAGAGTAAGTCTTTCTAAGCTTACAAGTACATATTGGAACATGAGTGTGCTAATGGATCTAGGAAACAATTATTAAAGACCACTAAAACTGTCAGCTCAAACATTAATTATAATTTTATAAAAGAGAGATCAGGCTGACAATACCTGCAAGCACTAATTAATTTTAACATCACTAAAAGTGGGGCATTCAAACTCTATATGTTCCATGATATGATACAAAAAGAGGTTTATAGCAACACCTGTAAAGTGTTCTGACCCCCAAAATTAAACCAGAAGTTTATCAACTCTGTAGCTCTGACTGCTACTTGGTACAAAATTTAGGGGAAAGAGGAACATGGTAAATGACATCCCAAGGAAACAGTCATCCAGACCCAGAAAGTGAGAAATTATTTAAGGCAATGACACAGTTTCTTCAACAAATAAGTGGCATAGAATATAAAAGTGAGAAGAAATCTCAGTGACATGTCAGCCAAACACAGCACACAAACCATAGTTTAAACTGGATTTTAAAATCCAATTCTGAATGACATTTCTAAAAAAGAGAGAAAACCAAGACAGATCTGGTATTAGGAGCTATTACAGGTATTGACAGGTGTATTAGTTGTTATTTGAAAAGATCTTATCAGCTAAAGAAATATTGTGAAGTACTGCTTTATGACAAGATATTATGCCTGAGATTTACTTTAAACTACTTCAGCAAAAAAATAGTGAGGGGTGGGAGGAAATAGATATCATAAGAATTGCTGAATATTGATAATTATTATACTGGGTAAGTGCATGTGATTTTATTATAATACAAGGGGCCTGGTGCACAACAATTTGTGCACTTGGGGGGGTCCCTCAGCCCGGCCTGTGCCCTCTCGCAGTCTGGGACCCCTCGAGGTATGTCCACTTGCTGGCATGCCTGGCCAGCCTGGGTGAGGGGCTGATGGCTATTTGCAGGCTTGCCAAGCCCCCCAGTGGGGACCCTCACCCCATGTGGGTGTGGCCAGCCTGGGTGAGGGGCTGATGGCTGTTTTTAGGCTGCCCACAGTCCCTTCAGGGTTCAGGTCCCTACTGGGGTGCCTGGCAAGCCTGGGTAAGGGGCTGAGGGCCATTTTCTGGCTGCCCACAGCTCCCATTGACCCAACATCCCAGCAAGGCTGGCTGGAATCAGTTTTCTGGGGTTTGTTTATCTTCTATAATTGAAACATTGTTGCCTTGAGCAGAGGCCCAGCCGGCCAGGCAGGCAGTTTCAACTCCAATCGCTGGTGCAACAGAAGCCTCCTGTTTGCTCTAGCTCCATGGCTGCCGGCCGCCATCTTGGCTGGGTTAATTTGCATACAGCTGCTCTGATTGGCTGGTGGGCATGGCTTGGCTGGTGGGCATGGCTTAGGTGTCTCAGAGTGATGGTTAATTTGCATATTTTTATTTTATTAGATTAGATTCCCTTTACTTTTGTATATTTGGGAATTTCTGTTCAAATTGTTTGAAAGTTGTTGGTAAAAATATGAGGGAAGAGGTTAATATAATTTTCATAAACAAAATTAAGGATTGTTATGACTTCTTAACAATAGGCTTGGGAAAATATTTGCTACAGATGTGGCAGGCAAAGAGTTACGATCTGTCTTCATACACACACACATGCATGTACCTATACATACACAAGCCAATGGGAAGAAGACTAAGAACCCAATAGGTAAATGATATAAACATGACATTCAAAAGGGGAAGTGCAAATTGCTTTAAATATCCCATTATAAATAATCATAAAAAAGCAAATTAAAAATTTTTGAACACAAGCTATTCTCCAGAACATATATGCCTTTTATGTCCTGGAAAACAGTCATTTCCTATGATCAATAGAGAAATGTTTAAAAATAGCAGCAGCTTTTTTGTTAAATGCCAAAAAGTGTCATGTGCTATACAGTCAGGACTATTTTTAGAAAGTCTTCCTAACACTTCTCCAGTGCTGATAAAATCCTGGCCAAAAATCCCTGCTGGGGTTGAAGAGGGATTCATAAAAAATACACCAAATTCAGGGAGAGGATTGTGACAAGAAAGGGCTTTGAAGGTACATCCAGGGGTGCTAACAAAGCTCTTTATTTGGCTGATAGCCATATGGGCGTTCCTTTATCACGGTCTCTTACATTGTACATATGCTTTATAGTTTTCAGAATACAGGTCCTTCATATCCTTTGCTCAGTTTATTCCCATGCCCTCTTCGATAAACGCATTATAATCTGTCTAATAATAATAGGATAATATGCAAATTGGTCAGGACACCATCACATAATGACCTATCAGCAGGCTGCATCCCTGCCCCCTACACTGGCCTAGAGACACCAGCAATGGGCCCTGGGATGTGAGGCTTGTGTCCCCACCCCTGCGTTGGCCCAGGGATGTGAGGCTTGCATCCCTGTCCCCCTGTGCTGGCCCAGGGGTCTGTAGTGCACAGAGAGGCTCCTCTGCCGTGGGCCCAGCCAGGGTCCACAGGCATGCAGAGGTCCACAGGCCTCCCCGGCTCCATCCTATCTCTTTTGGGCAATCCATTGAGGAACCCCGGATGGGTGAGTAGGGCCTACCTCTTTGGGGCAATGGATTGTGGGGCTCCTGTACTGTGACAGGGCACAGGCCAGGCTGGGGAACCTGCCCCCCAGCCTGAGTGCATGAATTTCATGCACCGGGCCACTAGTTTATAATACAAGTATGTGTGTTTTTAAAGTTAAATCCAGCAAATGTGGTCACCCGCATGCTTTGAGTTGCTTTATGAGGTGGTTGGCTTGCAATCACCCTGAGTGAGCAGAGAAGTCCAGTGTGGGAGTGCTCTAGAGGCCTACAGTGGTAGAAGCAATTTCCCAAGGGGAACTCTTCACTATGGTTTGGCTATAGGGGCTCCCCAGAGGCGTTGTTGGCTATTAAGGGAATGTTCAGCTCTAGAACTACCCTAAAATTAGAATACCACAGGAATACCCAATAATAGCCTGAGGATTGTCTTTTCTTTTTTAAATTCATCCATACAGGATGTTTTTAGTGACCAGAAGAGCTCCATGTATATTACACATGACGATACTCTGAAGATCCTGGCATCAGGTCTTTCTAAGAATGGGCAGACTGCAAGATGGCTTTCTAATAGTGAAGATGAACTTACTCCCAATTATTTTTACCTTTCCTAGTTCCTCTAGGTAACTAACTCCACATATTTTCAAGATAGAGCGGGCAGGTGATAGAGGGTTGGATGATTTGGTTAAGCTATGATATTAGGAAATTAACCAAATTTACTTCCCAAGAGTTTACTTTCAGCTCTAAGATGCTGTGTGCTATCTGTAACTGTGCTGAAAGCATGTGTGTTCAGCAGTTGTATCTGATCAATATCAAATCTTATTTTAGCACTGGGTACTCAGCCATGATTTGTCCATGGTCAGACAATTAAAAAAGAAGATAAATGATAAAAACTCAAATAATTCCAAAACAGTTGTGACCCTTTGTTGATTATATTGTAGAGATAATCTATTAAAAAGTGCTTTTTCAAAAACCTATTGTTTCAGACAAATGGGGAAATGTAAATACAATAATAATTCATCTTCAAGGGCTTCTAATAATGTATTTCCTTCTTTATCATTTAGACAAGGAACTAAGGCTTTTCCTGGAACCATGCAACTCACATTATGCTCTGTAATTCTCTCTCCAGTTCCCTTCAACTTGATCAGATTACCTGGGTATTATACTCTATCCTCTTCCAGGAGCAAGGGATTTAGTTCTTAACTTTCATCCATGAGTTTGAAATGTTAATTAATGACAAGTACGAGTGACATTTGATCATTTACATGAGAATTTTGATGTTTTCTTCTTGGTTCTAAAAAACAAAACAAAAAACTTGCCTCTTTTTCTGATTATGGAAGTGATACTCTCTCATTCTTCCTCATTATGGGCAATTTGGAAAATTCAGGGAAGGTCAGAAGGAAACAAAAATTTCCACAATCCAAAGATAACCACAGTTAATATTTTGGTGCATTTCCTTCCTATTTATGCATATATTTGTGTTAGGTAACAGATTATTCAATGTATGCAGTTTTCTACTCAATAGAAATAGTTTTAACTTCATACTATTGTATGAGCATTTTACAATGTCATTATACAGATTTCACAAATCTTGATTTTTATAAGTAATATTTGAGTATATCACTATAGCTTAAATTATTTTTACCATCAAACAAATTCTGAAACTTTTTTGTTGTTTCTAACTTTTGTCATTGAAAATAACTAGAGGTCCAGTACACGAAATTCGTGCATGGGGAGGAGGGGTCCCCCAGCCCGACCTGTACCCTCTCCAATCTCGGAGCTCTCAGGGGATGTCCTACTGATGGCTTCGGCCCACTCTCCATGGTTCTCTGTTCTCTGCAGAGCCTGCCTGCTCCACACCATGGTGATGGGCAAGCAGGCCCTGCTGGGTACTATCTGTGGGCATGCTTGCCTGCTCATGGGTCACTGCAGCAATGGCCAAGCAGGCCCTGCTGGGTGCTGCCTGCAGGCAGCACTTGCCTGTTCCCAGGTTGCTGGGTGCTGCCTGCGGGCCATGCTTGCCTGCTGGGCTTGCATTGCCAGGGTGACACCTCCCTGCCAGCATCCTATCTCGGCCACTGTGGGCACCACCATCTTTGTCGTGGAGTGATAGTTAATTTGCATATTGCTCTTTTATTAGATAGGATACTAAGATAAATGATAAATATAGTTATACATGGATCTATGTATATTTTCTGATTATTTATTTTAATAATTCTTTCTAGAAATGGCAAAGGTTAGAGACTTTTAAATGTTCATGATATGCACTACCTAGTTGCATTTCAAAAATGCTATTCAGTCTGTATTTCTACTAGCATTATATAAGGATGCTAATCTTACTATACCTCCATCAGCATTGAATATTATAATTTTTAATTTTTGCTAGGTTAAATCATGGTATACCCTTGTTTTGATTTGTTATTGCTTACTACTGGGGTTAATTTTTTTCTATGCTCATTTGTTACTTTTATATTTCCACTTTCATATAGTATATGTTCATATCTTTGATCCATTTGTCTATTAGAACTATATATAATGACAGGGTTAACAGAAAATTATATTAAACCATAAATGTCATCTCTCCACCTTTTCCCTTCTCCCTTTTTCATTCCTTACTTCTCTACTGATAAGAAGGATAGTTGAGACTTTAGCTCTGCTAATTGGAGTGAGATGTGGTTGGAAGAATATAGGTTAAATTTATGTACATTAATTATGAATGTACATAATTAATCTAGAAAAGGCATGGAAATATATAAAAACATGGAAATATGGAGATAACTGATTGGGGGGGTAAGTTATGAAAACAGGAAGAAGTTGGAGACATTTGACAGGAGTGAGAAGAGGGAGAAAAGGATGAAGGCCAGAATGGGTTACAGTTTTTTGACAAGATGATAAGGGACATGCTCTGATTACTGAGGCTTTGATGAGATGGATAAGAAAAGGTATTTTTTTAGTAATTTTATTGTATTTTATACAATAAAAACTTCTGTTTGCTGCTACCTCTGCCCCTCAAAATAAAACCATCTTAAATAACATGTACATTACTCTTCAATGTCATGGAGTTGGATTTGTGTTTCTTGTGGATGTGTCACTAAGATGGGCCTTAAGAATAGATAAGATAGCCCAGGTATTTTTGTTTATTTGTTTGTTTTTGTTTTGTTTGTATGTTTTTTTAAACTAGAGAGAGAGAGAGAGAGAGAGAGAGAGAGAGAGAGAGAGAGAGAGATTGGTTTGTTGTTCCACTTATTTATGCATTCATTGGTTGATTCTTGTGTGTGGCCTGACCTGACCACAGATCAAACCTGCAACCTTGGTGTATCAGAACAATGCTCTAATCAGCTGAGCTACCCAGCCAAAGTTTAGCCTAGGTTTTATTATTAAGGAGAAACTCACATAATAAATATAAATAAGCCTGTGATAGTTTTAAAGAAATATTTCTCCCTGTTAGATTTTTACTTTTTAATAGAATTTGCATGCACATTCTAGAACAACTTATAAACTTGGCTTGGAAAACAGGTCTGTGCTATCTTGGGGGAAATGTGTTATATTAGACACACACACAATGCAGTGAAGTTTGAGAGAACATCCTCCTGACCAAGTAGATAACGTGGTTCCACCCAGGCTATTACTTCACAACCAGGGAATCTGCTCATATCCAGTTGTATTATTATGACACTTTTGACATTTAAGTAAGTATAGCTATATATTTCTTTGTATGTTTTTTTTTTTGTGTGTGTGTGTGTGTGTGTGTGTGTGTGTGTGTGTGTGTGCTGGAGTGACCTGTTTTCTTCCAGTTTTTCTCTGTTGTCGGTATTTTTACATTTAACCTTTAAATAATTATGGGATTAATGATTTTGATATATAGGATTAGATAATGATCTAGGTAGATTATTTATTTTTTATTCTGTATTATTATGTTTTTACTAGAGGCCTGGTGCATGATATTCATGCATGGGAGAAAGGTCCCTCAGCCTAGCTTGCACCGTTTCCAATCTGGGATTCATCTCGCAATCTGGAACCACTGGCTCCTAACCACTCGCCTGCCTGCCTGCCTGATTGCCCTAACTGCCCTCCCCTGCTGGCCTGATCACCCTAACTGCCTATCTGCATCCCCCTCCTTGCCTGATCACCCTAACTGCCTATCTGCATCCCCCTCCTTGCCTGATCACCCTAACTGCCTATCTGCATCCCCCTCCTTGCCTGATCTCCCTAACTGCCTATCTGCTCTCGTTTCCTCTCCATACCCTCTAGTGCAGGCATGCTGAGAGCTCTCCGCTGCAGCTCCTCCCCCTTCCTGATTGGTCAGTACATGATGGTGTCCTGGCCAATTTGTGTATTTCTCTATTATTAGTATAGATATTTTTCCATCACCATGTATTCCCTCTATGTCCTCTTGCACCTCCACCTATTTTTCCTCTCACCAAGCCTGTAATCACCACACTGTTGCCCATGTTCATGAGTTCTCTCCCTCTATCTTTTTCTTTTTGGGTCAATCCCTCCACTCTACTTCCCTCTCCCCCACCAGCCCCCTAGCACCACCAGAGCTGTCTGCCTGACCTCTATCTATAGCTTAGGCCCTGGCTGGAGCAGTGTCCCTTACATCAAAAGATTATTTTTTAAAGTATTCAGTCTGTTCTAATGTCATCATTGGAGAATTAATTTCTTCCCTGTTAGTATGTGACACTTTGTTGCATAGCAGATTCTTATTTCTTATTAGTATTAGAACCATTGAACTTTGTCTTTTTTTCTAGTAACATGCTATATTGATTTTTATAGATTTATAGTAACATTTGATATTCCTTTATCATTTTTTCAAATTATTTTGGATATGTTCTAAAATTCTTTTAAAATTTTACTGAAAGTACCTTAAACCTGTAAATTACTTTGCAGAGAACTGACGGCTTTATCACATTTATTTGTCACATTCAGAATAGAGACACCTCTCTGTTCCAATATTCTTTCTGTTCCATCAGAAAAAAATTCACAATTTTTCTTTATGTAAGGTACCACAGTATTTAAAATCAAAGTTATTGTTATATATTTTATATAGTTTGTTGCTGTATAAATGAGATTCAGAGTTATTGGGGGCCCCCATCATTTTTTCCTAACTGGTTGTTCTTAATAAATAGAAAAACTTTTGGATTTTAAATATTTATTTTGAATCTGGTCACCATACTGAACTTTAAAAAATTAATTTTAATGTATTATTAGTTGATTTTCCTGGAGTTTTCTAAGCAGAGATTTATTTATACTATCTATAGCTAGAATTAAAATATCAGGAAGGAGATAAAATCAATTCCATTTCTTATATTTTGATTGGTAGGTTTTCCAGGAAAATTTTTATGTAATATTATTAAAAAAAAATGGAATCATTGCTAACTATGGCACATCAGTGGCATTCAGAAACAAGACATGGATATCCACATTCAGACAACCTTAAAAACATCTTTTAATCTTCTCATTAACTTACTGAGGAAGGCATTAATACAGAATATATTTAGCCTGAATGAAATACATAATACATCAGTAATACCATAATACAGATGAGGAAACCAAAATGCAGAGTGATGAGGAATTTGCTCAGGGTCAAGTCAGTAGGATTTAAACCCAAATCTGATATTCCAATCTATTCTGTTTTCTAGTCCTTTTTACTTGACTTTCTAGCAAAAGAAAGAATTTTATTTGTAGACTAAGGGCTCAGTACACGAATTCGTGCTCCTTTAAAGGAACTGTGGGCTGCGAGGCTGTGGTAGGCATAGGGGCGAGTCTCAGCCCATCCTCTGTGCCCCCACCCAGCCCCTCCAGCCACGGCCCCCAGTTTCCTGTCTGATGGCAGCCCCGCTCCTGCCACTGCTGCTCCCACACACTGACAGTGTCGGTCTCGCTTGCACCCACAGATGGCAGAGCAATTGGGACCGGTGCCAGCTGCGGGTGGGAGTAGGGCCAGCACCATCAGCAGGTACAAGTGTGACTACTGCCCAATTGCCCCTTAGGAGCAGGGGAGGTGGAGAAGCCCTCAGGGTTGGCAGCCACCACTTGCACCCGCTGATGGTGCTGAGTGATAGGGACTAGTGCTGGTGTGAGTGCCAGGCAGGATTATGACGCACGGGAGCAAAGAATTTCCAGTGACCACCAGAGGCTCACCACAATGACAGCAACTGGCGCCCTGCCTTGGTCTGGCACCCCTGCTCACCTGCTCCACCATCCTGCCATGGCCTATGCCACCATCTTTCACACTCGTTCCCTGGTGATCAGCACACATCATAGTGACCGGTTGTTCTGCCATTCAGTCTTTATGCATATTAGCCTTTTATTATATAGGATTGCTTAACATTTAATAAAATGCTTTTTTACATACTTTGTTTTACATTTTTTTCAGAACTAACTTTTGAATTAAGTGGGACCATGGTCATTCCTGAATAATATGAATTAAACACCAACACTTTGTCTCTTACCTCATAGATGGTTTTGCTAAATCATACTATCATCCACTCCCTGTAAAAAGAATAGGCAAAGACCTACTTTACATTCAGGAGTGATCCTGCCACTTTAATGACACCTGTGGGGTTTCTCTCACGTGTATTTCATAATATTGAGGAGGTATAATTTCTAAGAGGATTGGTGTGAGTTTAGGGGGTTGAGAGAAGCCCAGCTTAGAAAGACCAGTTTTTCTATTATGTTGGAAAGGAGAATTTTAAAGTCACCATGTGGAAGACATTTGTATGAGGGGAGGTAACAGACTTTTACCAATTTCCAAACCCTCACAACTCACTGGTTTTACCTCTCAGTCTTCCAATTCCAAATTCTGAAACTGACTGGCTCAGATGGACTTTTTTAGTCAGCCCACAACTCAGAGTCCTTAGGCAATCTAAGAATTGGCAGCCCTTGAGGCTGCCAGCCAGAAAGATCCTGTCACTTCGGCATAAGGTATGTACACTTAGGCTGAAAGAGTGAAAAGCATCATAAATGTGACTAGTACTCAAATACTATGTGGAAATACGTATGAATAGAAAACTGAATTAGGGAAATAAAATAGTTAATAGCAGTTGTTTCTGGGCAGTGATATTACAAAGATTTTTTTTTCTTCATTTTATCTAATTTTCCTTCAATGAACACATGTTATTTTATAATCACAGACAAAATAAACTTCAAAATGGTAAAAAAAAAATTTTTTTTAAGTATGGTGATGTTAAAATGAAAAGTGGC
The DNA here is from genome assembly GCA_004026665.1 of Murina feae. NCBI lineage: Eukaryota > Metazoa > Chordata > Mammalia > Chiroptera > Vespertilionidae > Murina > Murina feae. Next base: position 14,407 of record PVJC01006321.1, on the reverse strand, counting down.
TTCAGGACGATATAATTTAACACCACTTCAGTTTATGAATGTTAAAACAGGCCCAGGTAGTAAAGTGAATTCCCCATAGTTACAGAACAAGGGAATGACTGAGCTCCAAGTCTCCTGACTTATTCCTTAATGATCTCAGCCACAAACAGGACTGCCTTGCCCAAACCAAATGAGATAAATGCTTCTGATTGCAAGCCAGAGCCTGTAGCCCGCAGATCTCTAAGGGTGAGAGCTAACTGTAAACAGTGCTCTAAATCTTTAGGACTTGGGCAAGTTTGCTAAAAAGAATACCCCATTGACTTGAATGCCAATTCCCAGGTGTCATTAAGGCATCTTTTTGCAATGAGTTATATTTTGCTAAGGGCTTCTACTTACTCCAAATTGTCAGCCCTGCTTTATGTGAAAATAATACCAACAGCAGAGAAATAAAAGAAGAATTAGGAAATTTCCAGATGTGAAGTACAGTCTCCCTCTACATGTGTGTCTGTCTCTCCACTCTGGTGGTTTTGGCTTTCTGGCTTCCTTCCCTCCAATGTGTTTTCTCTTGATGGATTAACTTGATTTCTTAAGAAGGAAATAAAATGATTGGGGGTGAGAGTGAAGTGGATGCAAGAGCGGTACAAAATTAGATCAATGCTAAGGGAGAAAAGGAAAGTTAGAAGTCTCTTAAAGTTTTATTCAAAAACAGGACTTTAAGCTGAAATGAAATGCCATGCCTGGCAGGAAAAGGTTCCCACACAGCTTGAAACGGGCTCTTACTTAACTTGGAGGAAACAAAAGCCCTGAGCGATTTAGTCAGTTCTGGGTACCAACAGGCTCAGATAATCCCAGCTCCAAAGCACGTACAGTGTGTGAACTCCTCCTGCATCAAGGCTTAGGGAAGCTCACGATATGATTTAGGTAGAAGACCCTGGTTGGTTTAGTATTTATTTCACTGTTGGCTTAGAAGAGGATGAGCTAATATGACATATGTCACATGAGTGACAGACTCAAGATTCAAAAATGCTTAGTAGTCTGTCATGGTAGTTTGAAAAATCATTTCCAAATAAATGAGATGAAAAAAATTTTAAACTAAAGAAAGATAGAGTCCTAAACTCAGAAACAAACAAAAATTAACCATACAAATAAAAGGTAAGCCAATGTTGCTTAATAGTAGTTGACATAAAATTGAGGTGTTGATATTAAGCTTAATATGAGTTAAACATGAAAATGAATATAGAAAAAAGTATCCAAAATTGTTTTTAGATTTCAGCGTTTTATGTTAGAGAAATTGCAGTCAAACTGGAACATACTCAAAGTAGGGAGGAGGGTGTGCAAACCATGTCCGAGGGAATCAGGAATATTTGTCCTGGATAAGGATATTCTGTTTGGGGGAGGAAGGAGAAGGAGGAAGAATATATAATAACTAGAGGCACAAAAATTTGTGCACTTGGAGGGGTCCCTCAGCCCAGCTTGGCCTGTGCCCTCTCGCAGTCTGAGACACCTTGAGGGATGTCCATCTGCTGGCTTAGGCCTGCTCCCCGGGGGATCAGGCCTAGGTTGGCAGTCAGACGTCCCTCTGGAAGCCCTGGTGCCCTCAGAGGATGTCCACTTGCCAGCGGGGAGCAGGCCTAAGCTGCAGTAGGACATCCTTAGCGCTGCTGAGGAGGCGGGAGAGTCTACTGCCACCACTACTGAGCTGGCTACTGGCAGCCTGGCTTGTGGCTGAGCAGAGCTCCCCCTGTGGGAGCACACTGACCACCAGGGGGCAGCTCCTGCGTTGAGCATCTTCCCCCTGGTGGTCATTGAGTGTCATAGTGACCAGTCATTTCCAGTTGTTCTGATGTTAGGGTTAATTTGCATATTACCCTTTTTATTATATAGGATAGAGGCCTGGTGCATGGGTGGAGCCTAGCAGGTTTCCCCTGAAGGGTATCCTGGATCAGGGTGGAGGTCCCACTGGGGTGCCTGGCCAGCCTGGTTGAGGGGCTAAGGCTGTTTTCAGACTGGCCACACCCCCTTTAGAGAGGGGGGTCCTGCTGGGGTGCCTGGCCAGCCTGGGTGAGGGGCTGATGGCTGTTTGCGGGTAGACCACAGTCCCTTCAGGGTGGGGGTTCTTGCTGGGGTGCCTGGCCAGCCTGGGGAAGGGGCTGATGGCTGTTTTCAGGTTGGCCACAGCCCCTTCAGAGTGGGGGTCCCCACTGGGGTGCCTGGCCAGCGTGGGTGAGGGGCTGATAGCTGTTTGCAGGCTGGCTAAGCCCTTCAGCAGGGACCCTCACCCATGAGAGTGTGGCCAGCCTGAGTGAGGGGCTGATTGCTGTTTGCCGGCTGGCCATAGCCCCCAGCAACCCAAGCTTCCAGTGAGTCTGCCTGAAAGCATGTATCTGGAGTTTATTTATCTTCTATAATTGAAACTTTGTTGCCTTGAGCAGAGGCCACAGCCAGCCGGGGCAGGTGGGAAGCTTGGCTTCCTCCATCACTGTGGCAACCAAGCCTCCTGCTTGCTCCACCTCAAGGCTGCTGGCTGCCATCTTGGTTGGGTTAATTTGCATATAGTTGCTCTGATTGGCTGCTGGGCATGGCTTGGGGTGTAGCGGAGTGACACCAATTTGCATGTTTCTCTTTTACTGATTAGACTAGGGGCTCAGTGCACAAAAATTTGTGCACTCAGGGGGATCCCTCAGCCGGGCCTGTGACCTCTCGCATTCTGGGACCCCTCAGGGGATGTCCACATGCTGGTGTGCCTGGCCAGCCTGGAGAGGGGCTGATGGATGTTTGCAGGCTGGCCAAGTCACCCCAGTGGGAACCTTCACCCCATGGGGGTGTGGCCAGCCTGATTGAGGGGCTAAGGGTCATTTTCAGGCTGCCCACAGCTCCCATTGACCCAACGTCCCAGCAAGGCTGCCTGGAATCAGGTTTCTGGGGTTTATTTATCTTCTATAATTGAAACTTTGTTATCTTGAGTGGAGGCCTAGGCAGGCAACAGAAGCCTCCTGTTTGCTTCAGCTCTGTGGCTTCTATAATTGAAACATTGTTGCTTGAGCAGAGGCCCACCGGCCTAGTCAGGCAGTTGCAATGGAAGCCTCCTGTTTACTCTAGGCTGCCAGCCTCCATCTTGGCTGGGTTAATTTGCATACAGCTGCTCTGATTGGCTGGGAGGCATGGCTTGGCTGGTGGGCGTGGCTTAGGTGTCTTGACATGATGGTCAATTTGCATATTATGCTTTTATTAGATTAGCTGTTTCTCAAATGCTTGAAGGATCCTCATGGAGTTAGAAGTCTTTAATAAAGGACCAAAGGGTTAATTTACAGAAGACAAAAATTCAGTTAAAAATGAGGAAGATCTTTATAATGATCAGAGTTATCCCCGAACCAGAGTGAGCTGCCTTGTGAGGTATTTGCTCTATTATTAGAAGAATTTAAGTAGAGGTTAGAGAAAGTGCTAGAATCTGTGTATCAGAAACTTAAGTCATTACAATTATTTTTTTCTTTTTACACCATCCTCTGCATTAACTTAGTGGTATCACTGCCCTTGTTATTTCAAGGTAGATACTGAGATGATATAGGATATTAAAATGACAAAGTAACAGCAAAGAACCAGCAAGCAGCTAAGGTTGCCCCATACGTTCCTTAAGTACTCTTCCTAATATTCTCTCCATAATCATTTATTGAGCATCTGCCATGTGCCAGGCAAGCATTGTGCCAGGGTCCAGGATGAAAACATGAAAAAAGCATAGCTCTTCAGGACACAGTTTTATTTGGGGTAATAACCCATGTAATGTTTAGGCTGATGTTTTCTTCATGCTAAAATGAACTTCATTTGTTTTAAACTCTTTCTGAATTTAATGCTGTTCCATTTTGTTAGATGTTTTGATGTCCTTAGATCAGTGATTATTAACCTCATAGCACACATAAACTAATCACTAAAACTTTGCAGTACACCAAAAAAATTTTTTTTGCCACTGACAAAAGTAAGTATAATTTTGACTTATTTATGCCAGATGGCTATTGTTCTGTTGGTTCCTGTCATTTCTTTTAATTTGACAATTTAAGGGAAAAGAGGTCATTGCCCCTGACTGAATAGTCAGGTATTGCATGTTTTAAAAACCCTTGTGGCACACCAGTTGCAAATTGCTGCCTTCAATGAAAGTTGTTATTGGTGAGCTACCTCTAATGTAGTGATTTTCAATTGAAACCTTTCAAAGTATGCATGCTAAGAAAATAGTTTTATTGCATTCTATTTAAGTAAAGTAGAAAATGAATGAGTGTGTATTTGTTTCCAGCATCTTTCTTTATGCTACTGTCTTTGAATGTCTAGCAGGTTTATTCAGCACTTGTACAAAAGGTAGCTCTAGCTTACACATTGAGCTGGTGAAATTTAAGTTCTGAAAACATCTCTGGTAATTAGAGACCCTTTGATGTGGAGTATTCCACATTTAATGTGTGAGCAGATGTTGGCCTGCATTAAGCATTAAGATGAAAAAAGAGTTAAATGGGAAGTTAACATTGCAGAAGGTTTCAGTGGTACCCAACGGTTTTTTTTGGACTCCTGTGTAGATATGAGGCAACTGGCAAATTATATTCCAGTGTTATTTGCTCCTTGACTATTTTGCAACTAACTGCTTTCTTTGTACTTTACAAATTACATCAAGTGTTTTTTAAAAAAATAAAAAGCAGCTCTAAAATTACATTGAATTTGCTAAACCACCACAACCCATCTGTGTGTATAGGTGAGGAGGGTGGGGACATGGGATCCTTGACCAAGTCTGTACTGTACTTTTAGGACTGAAATGTGATCTTTTTCAACAGAAGAAAAGGCAGATTAATGCCTCTTCTCCCCCCAGAGGACAGCCAGGCTAGTTAGGAAGCTGACCACATTTTCATCGTTGCGTGTTGCTTAGGTTTGGCTGTCTAATGAATCTGCATTTGGGTGACTTAGATACTAGTATAAGAGTCATGTTCTTAGATTCATATCTATTTTTTAGAATACCCATTTCCTTAAACAGAACAGCACAGCTGAGTTTAGGTTACTTTACTTCAGAATGTCCAACTACTATTTTAAAACAATAATGTCAACCTATGACTATTTTCATTTTAACACGTATCAGCATCGAAACAAAGCCACTCTTGATGAAACCCACACTCCGTCACCAAAGGCACAACTGTAGGAAATCAAGAGCATAATAATAACAGTGAACCACAGTACACCAGCTTATGTGACACCTCCCTTAGTTAGTGCAATTTTATGAAAGGCAGAGAGGACTCTTTTTCAAAGTTATATCTGTATGTATTAGTAGGGACAGAATATCGATGTCTTCAGCAGTTGCTGAGATCTGAGAGGAATCACTGATCTTGCCAGTCCTGGTGATCCTTAGTTAGGGGTGGCTGAACTGTCTATGCCTGGTGGCCTGGTGGTCCTGGGAAGAGCACCTGTGATCACATCTGGACCCTGGCCCTTGCAGAAGACTCCTCACAGAAGTAGGAACTCACATTGAGCTGTTGATGGTTCCTCATAATGTTTAGCAGTTATATCATAAAGGAACAGAGAGAAAGAGCAGACTCAAAAGGCAGTGCAGCAGGGCCATGGAAATAAATCTCCAGGACTGACTTGTCTTTTTCAGTGTGTAATGAAGCCTGTTCATGACTGTTACCCTTACCAGGCCATCTCATCCTTTCAGCATCCTTTCATGCTCCCATCATACAGCGTACTATCAACCCGGGCAAGTCTTAATGCCACACATTTCAGAAAACCAACTGAGAAAACTACAAATTTCACTGCCAGAAATTCCAAAGTACTGCTCCTATATGTATAGTTGTTACTGCTAATGTGAGGCATAGACTAAAAAATATTGCATCATAATTAAGAAAGTTCTATAGTCCTGCAAAATTAATGATTCTTAATTACTTTCTATGGCTATACTATAGCCCTGGACCTTTATATTTTTCTCAAGTTCTATTGTAGACAATTAGACATTAATTCTGGCCAAAACTTTTCCTTCTTTTAATAGTTTTCAGATGTCCTACAGATAAAGTGTGGATTTCCCAGGGATTAAAACTGTTCATAAGACATCAATATAAATGCCTTATCATAAATGATGAATTCCAGGGAGGAACTCATGCTATTATTGCAAGAGGCTGTGACTGCTCGCATCTCCCAGTATGACAGGAATCAATCTGAACTCCTACAAATTAAATGTACATTCTTATTCTAATAATGAGGCGAGTAGAGAAGTTTTCCAACATCAAAATTCCAATTGGAGCTGCCATATAATAAGTTAAGGTCCACCCTTATAGATGATTCAAGATATCAACATTGGGTATAACAGTTAAGATTCCTGTTTCACTTGTATGCATGCATATAAGCCTAACCAATGGACACAGATACCAAGGGGGTGAGGGCATGAGTGTGTGGGGGAAGGGGTGCGGGGACAATGGGGAAATAAGGACACATTTGTAATACCTTAATCAATAAATAAAAAAAGATTCTTTTTTTAGTATCCTTGATGATGAATCTAAGTAGGACATTCATTGATAGGGGCCCAAGAAAAAGACATCAGCCTGTGAGACTATATTAAAATATTTAAATGAATTAAAAGCTATTAATGATCGTGTAACCTCTTAATTCAGACCAACCAAAGTCCCAGGCTAATGAGAGCCAAAGAGGTGTTGCATTAGGGTTACAATCCTTTCCTGATTATGAGCCCCGAGCTATAGCCTGCTTTAAAATATAATTCTAGTGACTCTGGAGCCTGGTCCTTGGTGCCAGGTGACTTCCTTTAACTTTTTTTAAAAATATATTTTATTGATTTTTTTACAGAGAGTAAAGGAGAGAGATAGAGAGCTAGAAACATCGATGAGAGAGAAACATCGATCAGCTGCCTCCTGCACACTCCCTGCTGGGGATGTGCCTGCAACCAAGGTACATGCCCTTGACCCGAATCAAACCTGGGACCCTTGAGTCTGCAAGCCAATGCTCTATCCACTGAGCCAAATTGGCTAGGGCTCCTTTGACTCTTTAACCCTAGATAACTATGTCACCAAGGGTCTATATGACCATTTCCCATTGAAGTGAACCTTGCTTCTTACCTCCCTCACTGGTCTTACCCTGGGCTTCCAGGGTTAACTGGACATTTATACCATGGCTAAGTAGAGCCAAATGTTATGAAACCCAGACAAGAAGACTTCCTGACACCCCTCAGGTCTGTCTTCTCTTTGGCTGCTAAGTCTGACCCAGATGGGATTGGTGGTTCCTCACGCTCCCTCAACATTTGTTTTGATTTAGAAACTTCCTAGCTTTTCAAAGGGCCCTGAATTGGTACTGGCTTTTCTCCCAGGCAAACGCTTCTATCACAGCATGGTTTTGTCTAATCCGTGTATGAGACCTAGAAGTGCATTACATAACCCAAAGGAAAAGGAATTTTCCAAGAGTGTCAGTGATCTAGGACATTTCAGATATGCTTACAGGCAAGAGATTACAGAAGGTAACTACTACCATTCTTTTTGCAGATTCAAGGCTGTGGCAAGTTTAAGAAATTTTGCCTTTCAAAATCTATTAAATTGTAAATCAAGAATGTGTTGCAGAAGTCACATTAAGTGGCATGGGTTGATCTTTATTCTTTTTACTTTTCTTTTTAATTTGAGAGAGAGTGAGAGAGAGAAACATCAGTTTGTTGTTTCTTTATTTACCTACTCATTGATTGTTTCTTCTATGTTTCCTGACCCAGGATCAAACCCACAATCTTGGTGCATAGGGATGACACTCTAACCAACTGATCTACCCAAACAAGGACTTTATTTTTCTTTATTATTAAATATGGAATTGGGAAACTCAAAGTTACTATTCATACATGACTATGAAATTTATTGTCAAGACTGGGATACTTTTGCAAGTGAAAGGAGGTACTGTTAATTGTATAAACCCAGGCCTGTATAGTCACCTTAATTATTAGTCAGATAAAAGACCACATAATTGCATGACGTTACCCCAATCTACTCTCCATTCTTAAAGTTAGAAAGTTAGATGTGGTCTTTGCAGTTGTTTTTTTGGCAAAAGCTTCTCAACCACTGTTAGAAATCTTGCAGTCAGAATCTGCCATTAGTGCATTTTGACTATCTCTGAATGCCTAGTGTTAATACCATGTAGTGAATATAGTAGGTTCCTCAGAAGATAACTTTGAATGATTAAATGATATAGTTTCTTTGTTAATGCAGTTATCCCAAGGTGGATCAGTTCCTTGAAGCATCATCCTATGCACCAAATGGTTGTGGGTTTGATTCTGATCAAGGCATATACTATACTTAGGTTGCGGGTTTGATCCTCAGTAAGGGGTGTGCAGGAGGCAACTGATCAATGTTTCATTCTCACATCAATGTTTCTCTCTCCCTTCCTCTCTCTCTAACAAAATAAAAATAAAATCAATAAAAATATTTTTTAAAATGTAAGAAATGACAGCATTTCTCAAAGTGTCACTACAAACCCCTGAGATTGACTGTGAGGTCCAAGCTATTCTATTAATAATACTAAGACATTATTCATCTTTTTTCATTGTTTTGACATGCACAGTGATGAAAACAATGGCAGGTAAAAATTCTGGTGCCTTAGCAGAATCAAGCCAGTGGCACTAAACTATGCTGCTAGTCATTAATTGCATTCTTCACCCCATTCATGTCCATTAAAAATGGAAAGAAAAAGCCAGTGTTACTTACGAATACCCTTGATGAAGTATTATAAATGACCAATTTCATTAAATTTTGATGACCCTTGAATACTTGTCTTTCAGTATTTTGTGTGACAAAATGGGAAGCTTACAAAAAGCATAGCTGTGTACCAAAGTAGGGGGATTATCTCAAGGAAAAGCACTCATGCAATTATTTGAGTTGTAATAATGGAACATTTCACATGAAAAACTGACTGATGGGTAAAATGTACTTATTCAGAATTGGGAATTTGGCAGATACTTCCTCAAAAATAAATGAAGTGAACTTACCACGTCAAGGAAAACAATGGATCACATTTCTTGCCAATGGTAAAACTTGAGCTTTCAAGAGAAAATTAGAATTTTAGAAAGCCATCAGAAATTTGACAAGTTCTCAATACTTAAAGGTTTTTCTGTGGAAATTGGGTAGTGATATTAGTGAGTATTATTTTGAGATATGACATAATAAAATAGGTCAACATTTAAAGGATTTGCATAACTCAGTGAATTCTATTTTCCAAATAATTAATGCATGATGTTACATAATCCTGCATACATCAGTGATCCATTCAAAGTGTGGATTAGACAAATAGTTCATAATACTGTATATCATATTTGAAAACTGCTAAGAGAGTACATCTTAAAAGTTCTTATCACAAGAAAAAAATTCTGTAACTATGTGCAGTGTATATGATAACTAGATTTATTGTGATGACCATTTCATAATACATACAAATATTGAATCATTATGTTCTATACCTGAAACTAATATAATGTTGTATGTCAATTATACCTCAATTTTTAAAAAAAGTATAGAACAGTCCAATAGACTTTAATGTAACAAGAAGGAAAAGTTTGTTAATGTGGTTTCAGAATTATATTGTCACTAACCTTTAAGAAACTATGGCTTTTTTGAGTTTTAATGTAGTCAGAGAATAGTCACAATTATCTGGAGAGGTTATTAAAATACTCCTCCCTTTTCCAACTATATAGCTATGTGAGACCAGATTTTCTTTATATATTTCAACCCAAACAACATTTTGCAACAGATTAAATACAAAAGGAAATATGAGAATTCATTTGTATTTAATCAAGCCAAACATTAAAGGGATTTACAAAATTATAAAGCAATGCCAATTTTCACAGTAAATTTGGAAAATATAGCTAATTTCCACAAAAAGTATTTATAACTGCCATTTTAAATTAATATGTTTCAATTTTCCAGAATTAATTTAGAATACATAGACATATACCAGTATAATATGTTACATATATATCAATATAAATAAGAAAATATTATTGGACTCTTCAGTAATTTTTAAGATATAAAGTTTCCAGAGGCCAAAAGTTTGAGAACTGCTGAGTTATGGTATATTAATAAAATGAAGTCCTATGCAGCAGGGAAATTTTTAAGTACTTACTGGAATTCTCTCTATTATATATTGTTAAGTGAATAAACTGAGTTGCATTATAATATAGATAGTAGGCTTCCATTTGTATAAAAATGGGGGAAAATAAAAATGAAAAAAATATATATATCCATCCATCCATATATATACTAGAGGCCTGGCACATGACATTCATGCACTTGGTGGGTGGGGGGAGCCCTCAGCCCAGCCTGTGGCCTCTCCCAGGCCGGGGACCCTCGGGGAATGTCTGACTGCTGCAGAGGCAGAAAAGGCTTCCGCTACTCCTGCTGTGGTCGCAAGCCTTGAACCCAGCTCCTGGCCGAGCAGCACTCCCCCTGTGGGAGCACACTGACCACCAGGGGCAGCTCTTGCATTGAGCATCTGCCCCCTGGTGGTCAGTGCGCATCATAGTGACCGGTCATTCTACCATTCGGTTGATTTTCATATTAGCCTTTTATTGTAAAGGTTATATACGCACATATATACATTATTACTTATGAGTAGAAATTTTTTATATATCCTAAACTGTAGTTACATCTGGGGAAAGTGGCCTGGGGTGTGAAGAGATGGGAGAATAGATTTTCATGGTATGTCCTTGTGCATATAAATATTTTTACAATAGACTTTTGATATTTAGAACACTATTTCATAATTTAAAAACAGAAACCATACAAAGAAGTGAAAAATTATCCAATAGTAGATAAAAATGCTCAGTAGGACAGAATTGGTAATAGGCCTTAGGCATTCCTAACATTGAGTTTGTGCTACCTTTGGTTCATTAGATATTCAAAGAAATATCTTCTTTTGTGTTCACAGTCTCAAATTTTAACTTCGGCCATTGCAAATAAGTACTTTTTGTCCTGCTTCCTATCTTTCTGCAAATATTTATTTTTCATTAATGTTAAGCAATTCTACTGGCAGTGCTTATTCCTGTTAAAGTGGAATGGCAAGATTTTACAGACAGGAAATGTCTTTTCTTGCTAAGATTCAGATGTTGGAAGAGGGAAAGACAGACAAGTAGAACACGAAGGACAGAAAAGATAAGAATCCTGGCAGAAATTACCAAGAAAAATAAGGGAAAGGATTAAGGTGGGAAGGGTTACAATGGGAGAGAAATAAGGCCAGAGAAAGTGATGGAGGAGAAAGGGTTAAGAAGAGCCAGGAAAGAAAGCAGGAGAGGAGGAGGCAGAATTAGTACCAGGTCAGAGAGCAAGCACTTAGAGATAAGTAGAAAAGAGAAAGAAAAATATAAATCGAAACAAGGGCAAACTGAGTTGAAAACAAAAAAGCTGATTATTAAAGAGAAATGGCCCCCTCAGCAAGTAATTGAGGGAGGGCTCACTTTGGCCCCAAGAGAAATGGGACTGAAAATCACTAGACAGATATCAAATGGAAACTGAGAAATTGAATAGGACGTGGCATTTGACAAGAGGGATCCGGATTATTTTGAATGAACAAATGGGATTCTTTTATTTAAGATAGAAATTCTGGGTAGTTTCCAGGCACAAATAATGGGCATATCCATTTTCTATGTTCTGTCTGGAAATCTGAAAGCATAGGGAAAGGCGACCTTGGGCGTGATGGTGGGTAGAAAGGCAGAAAGGGAGAAACTGTGATCCCTTATCCTATGAGGAGGAGAAAGAGAGGGGATGCTGAATGAGTCCCTTATCCACTGGCTGCTCAGCTGGCTTCTGAGTCTGTCTCTCCAGCTGAGCGTCGTCAGTCACTGCTGACCCAGACGGTCCCTGACAAACAGCGTTCCGCCCACCAGCATCAAGCTGTGTCCAAAAGCTGTGGGAGGTAGGGGGTAAGCAGAACAACTCCCTTTAGACTAGAATATTAGGGAAATGGAAATTTTGAGAGAGAAGGGAAAGAGGGGATTGGTGTAGCAAAAGTGAAACTTCCACAACAGAAAAAAAGTTTGGGTACAGAAATTGGGGAACAGAGATAGAAAGAGGAGTCCTTAAAAAAGTACAGAATCACTCAACTGCATTTTGACTTATTATTCATTTTAAGGAGTGTTATTTATTCTGTGACGCTAAAGAATTTGGGGGTTCTAGGTTGGCAATTTGTTAGCGTTATTATCATGTCCTGGATTCTAGATCCTCTGATTTGATCTCTTGAGGTTGAGCTTTGGCCGCTATTATCTGCTCTTTGCAAACCCCTGGTTGTGTCAAAGGGAGTTAGACAGCAAGTTACCCAAAGATCTAGCTGCACAGGAATAATTTGCTGATGTGCTGGCATAGTATTTTATTAGCCTACAGTAGATATCAGGATGAACATCTATAAAAAACAAGGCTGAGTCAATTTCGTTACATTCTTGTTAGGAGCAGTTACCTCCTGTCTGTATGCTACCAGTCTATAGAGGAACTATTAATATAATAGTCCTAATATTGGGCCAGTCTTCACCATGAAGCAAGTGTTCTCAGGTGATAAGAACACTGAGCAAAAGGTTAAAAGATTACAATACAAACAAAATACCCAGAAACACCTGGGATGAGTTATTCAATGTAGTTGCCAATTTATTACTCCTTGAAGCACAAGAATATTTTCATTGTAGTGGTTTTATGTGGACATCACATTAAACAACATAATTCATTCTTCTCCTTCTTAAAGAGTGTATTCTGGTTATATTTTTTGCCTTTCCTTTCTCACTCAGTGCTAATTATTGTTAAAAGTAAGTTATTTTCCTTCACAACTACATAGTATGATCTGTACCCAATAAAAGGGTATAAACATTTTTGCCCCTATGTTTGATCTCTAGATCAACTGGGTGTTTCAGGGTTTTCTCTTGAATTTCCTCTTTTAAGCTTTCTGTCCCTCTCCTTGGTGCCAGGCTGTCAGCAGCTGCTCCCTGCCCCCCCCCCCCCCCTACACACACACACACACACACACACACACACACACAAACTTGCTCTCTCTAATGTACAAAGGCCTTGGGTGTCAAATAGCTATGTGTGCGAAAATGATGGATAAGGTGCCAGGAAAGACGCCCTGCATCAATGCAGGAGAAAACACCTGTCCCTCAGTGTGTCGCGTTTGTCGGCCTGTTCGTTTTAGTGTGTGAACTTTATGGCATCATTTGCACGCTTATAGTTATTTCTGTTTTATTTTCTATTTAATCTGTGATCTTGTTAACAGAGATGGCCAGGTGAATTGAGGGAAAATGAAATACTTGGAACATATATCGAGGAAATCCTAGCCAGCTGTTAAAGCTTATGGAGCACAAATTTGACAGTGAAAATAATGTTTATGGAAACGGAGGGCAAATTACCCCCTAAACAAATCAAGACACACTTATTACTCTCAAAACTCAAATTCATGATCATTTTACAAAATACCAGAAACAAAGAAAAAGGAAACAAAATAAATATCTCAAAAAGATTACCAAATATACCCACTATTAATATTAAGATATTTCAGGAACCACCACTTAAATAACTGCTAGTTTACTTATCATGGATCCATTCATACAGGAATGTAATACTTCAGAGCATCCAAATGGACGGAGAGAATTGCTATTATAAAATGTGTGTGCTTCAGGGAAATCTGCTCACTAGTGATCTTCCTCAGATCCTTGAGAAAAAAACCCCACACAATTTATATTAATCTGCTTCTGAAGTACATAAAAAAATAGCAAGGAATCTAAAATCAGATTAGATGACATCAAATTTATTAGAATTTATTAATTCTAGTTAAATGAGTTTCTATAAGAGGAGAAACTTCCATTTAAAGATTTAAAATAGGGGGATGAAGGCCAGAGCTGGGGGGAGGGCGCAGCTGGGAGAGGTCAATGGGGGGAAAGAGGAGAATATATGTAATACTTTCAACAACAAAGATTTAAAAATATATAAGATAAAGTGAGGCATACTTCTTCGAAAGATTTGGGGTATCTGTGAGAAAGAGGGTAAATACAATAAGTTAAAGGAACAGAATTCATCTTCTGTGGGACATTTCAGTCATCTCAGATGTGCCAGTGACAGACTTTCTGACCTTGGGCTAGTCACTAGCTTGTCTAAGCCTTGGTGTCCTCACTGGTAAGATGAAATAGCTGCATGAGGAGATCTCAAAGAACCACAGGGTGCCACACCTGAAAGGAATCTTGGAAGAGTCAACATTAGAATGTTGATTCATCCAAAAAGCCAAGCCAAGGATATCCTTCAGTTAAAACACTGGCCCAGATTGAGAAACAAGATGGCGGCATAGGGTAAACACCGTATATGCAGCTGTGAACAACTATTTCAGAAAAACCACGAGAAGAACACACGGACACCACTCGCACCCACAGGACGGCTGGCTGAGTGAAAATCCTACAACCAGAGAA
>PVJC01006320.1:0-55433 GCA_004026665.1 Murina feae | reverse complement strand
GACGGGAAGGGGGCCTGTGGGAGATCCAGAGGCCATGCCAGCCACGGAGCACACGGGCGGGGGGGCGGGGAGGCGGGGGGGACGGGACTGGGCCAGGGCAGGGGGCCACGAAGAACCGGCAGCCGCTGGGTGATGTCCAGCCCACACACGGACGTGGCCCTGCACCTGCTCCCAGCAGCCCCGGGTGCCCCGAGGTCTCAGGAGACAGGGGGCAGCCCAGGGGACGCGGGGACGTTTGGGGGCTGGGAACAGCAGCGGTCCCTCCCAGAGCCCAGCTCTGAAGGAGAAGTGGCGGGCGGAGGGCCAGCGCTGGCACGCGTGCCCATGGCCGCCCACAGCTCTCCCTCCAGGTGGCACAAGAGACCCGAGCAGCCGGGCTGTGCAGCTCAGTGGCTGAGCCCCCAGGAGCAGAACGCTTTCATCAGCCCCGTGGGTGGCCCAGCCAGGCAGCTGGGGGGTACAGTGGGGAGGGAGGGGCCAGGCTCCTGACAATAGGACCAGCTGTGCTGTCCCCTCCCCTGCCCCCAGTCCAACCCACAGGGCAGGCTGGCCGGACACGGGCTCACCCCAACCCCGGCCAGTTCCGCCTCCCCCCTCCCTGAGCCCCAGAGGGGAGCCTGGGGGGCAAGCAGCCAGGGACACCCAGGCTCAGCCAGATGTTCGGGGAGGGTCCCCCAGCACCAGGCCACGCCCTGCACTCCAGATGCTCCACCGCCCCCCTACCCTGCCCAGGAAAGGCAGAGTCCACCCACAAACAGGGGGGCCTGCCTGGAGTGGGGGACATGCGGCCCATCCCCCCACTTGCCCCCACTTGTTGCCCCCTCCTGGCCTCCTGGCCCCAGAGATAAGAACCCGCTCAGAGGCCCCGTCCTGGCCAGGCCGTACGGGCACCTGCCCCCCCCCCCCTGGGCTGGAGAGAGGAAAGGAGGCTTGAGGGAGAGCCAGACTCAGCAGCCTCCCGGGCAGCCCTCCTCGCCGCTGGCCCCCACTCTCCAGCCGTGTCGCGTGCCCCCTCCCCCCAATACACACGGCAGAGACACAGGCCCCAGCAAGCGGGGATCCAGCTGGCACGCAGTCAAACGAGCAGCCAGGCACGGCGCCAGGGCAGCCAGCCAGCCCTGCCACCCGCCGCCCCGCCCGCCGGCCTTCACGCTCCACGCTAGGCAGTGAGGCGGCCACACCACGTGGCTGTCAGAGCTGCGGCGGGCAGGCCGGGCAGCGGGGTGCAGGGCGGGGACCCCCGTGGGCAGGGGTCCTGGGCGGGCAGCTTTACTGAAGGCAGAGCCCAGGAGAGGGGAGGGGGTACGCTGAGGCAAGGCGGGAAGGTGCGTGTGGCCGCAGGAGCCCCAGGACGGTGCACACACTAGCCGACCTCAGGCACAACCCCCCTCACCTCCAGTCCCTTTCTGGAGCCTGGGAGGCAGCTCCCTGTCTTGCGCCCACCTGAGCCCCCCCCCCCACGCCCCGACTGTGGACACGTCACCCAGGGGCATTGGGTGACGGACAGATGCCCCCTGTGGGGTGACGGACAGATGCCTGTGGGGGGGGGGACTCGTGGGGCTCAGCTCCAGCCCTTTCTGCTCAGGCTGCCCGACCTTGAAGAAGCTACGTCTCCAGGACCTGGGACGGGGCCCCCCCAGCTGGGCAGACCGCCTTTGAGCTGCCGCAGCCGTTGCTCAGGGGAAGTGAGTGGCGGAGGTGTTAAGGGCACTTCTGCAGATGCCTCCCACCCCTCCCAGCGCCCCCAGAGGGCAGGACCTTCTTCCAGGGCAGGTGGTGCTGCCCACAAACCGCCATCCTTGCCCAGGAGGTCCCCCGGGGGGACGGAGCTGCTCCCGTGCCCCGGCTCCTGTGGGGAGCACTGCAGCAGGAGGGGAAACTGAGGCAGCTGCCCCTGTGCCTGTGTGCCTGTGGCGGGGCCAGGGATGGGCAGTGGCCGTTATTTCGGTTGAGGTGGCCCCCAAGACTGCCACAGGCCTCCCTGCCCGCTCCCCGACACTCAGCCGCCCCCCTCCCTCCACGGATGCCTCGGGAGCCAGATGCACTGCGGGCGGGCGGGCGTGTGATGTGGACAGCGGCTGGAAGGGCGGGAAGAGGCAGGGCCAGGCCCAGCTCCCGAATGGCCAGGCTCTCCTGGGGTGCAGCTCAGGCCGGGGCAGGGGCAGGGGCAGTTCGGGTGGGTGCGGGCCGGGCACTGCCCACTGGGAAGCAGCTCCTTATCGCAGGGCAGCCTGCGCCCCGGCGCTCAGAGCGGATTACTTAACCACTGTCCCGGCCGCACCTGTCCCGCTTGGAAAACAGTCCTTTCTCGTCGCACAAAGAGGCTTCTCTCGCTCCCCGCGCGCTGGGCGCTAATCTCCCGCCTGGAACACGGCGGCCACGGCGAGCAGGTCCGCGCTCGGCAAACACGGCGCCCGCCGCTCGGCAGTCATTGAGTTACAGAGGTGCCGGTGCCAGGAGCGGAGAGCCTCTGTGCCCGCTGCCAACTGCAATTGCCCTCCGCGTGCCAGCCGCCGCGGGCTTAACCCTGCCCGTGCCGCGGGGCAGAGTGGCCGGCGGCAACCACAGCCCAGGGCCCCCACCCCAGCACAGGGCCACAGGGATGAGCAGACGGCGGGAGCTGGGGTGCCCCAGACGCCGAATGGCCTCCCGCTACGTGTGCTTGTGAGGCACCTACTATGTGCACAGGCTGTGTCCCACCGGGAGCCTGGGCACGGCAGGGACTCTGTTCTAGGCCTGGCCCAGGGGCGGCAGCCTCAGCAGGATGACAGCTCTCGCCTCCCGCCGGCTTCCCTCCCCACCTCCCTCCCTCCCAGTCGCCACATCTGGAGCCCATGCCTCCCTAGGCCTGGGGGGCGGAGGGCAGCCCAGGCTAGCCGGCCAGCTGCGCCCCACATTTCCTCAGCTCCCGGCCCTCCTGGGCCCACCCCCTCTCCCTCCCTGCACATCTGTGCTGCACATCTGGCCAGGACCACTGCCTGGTGGGCCCACCTCATTTCCACCAACAACTACCTCCCCCGTGGGGGCTCCGGGCAGGAGGCGGCCCCTCACCAGAGCACTTGGCACAGCAAGGGCGCCTATAGCTTCACCCGCTTGGGCACCTGAGGGGACACCCTGGCTGCCGGGCCTGCCCTGAGCCCAGCCCCTGACTTACCTTCGTGGGAGTGGGAGAACCAGATCTGGGAGGCGGCGGGATGCGAGCCGCGGTAGGCCTGCTCCGAGGGTGAGGGGGCAGGGCCGCTGGGGTGCGTGGGGGCCGCTGAGCCCAGGCTGCCCGTGAGGAAGCTGCCCATGAACGAGGAGGCCGGGGAGGTGCCCATCAGGCGGCTGCTGGCTGTGGACACAGGGGCCAGGGTCAGGCTGGGCAGGGACCCGCCTCCCACGGAGCCCTCAGCGGTGGCTCCCAGGCCCCCAGCTCCCTGGGGTTTTATTCTCAAATATCCAGGAAGCCGGGCGGAGAAGCTGTCCCCTCGGACCCGACAGCCACTCGCAGGGTCTGGAGGCCCCAGTGCCCCTGTTACTGCAAAAGCCTCCAGCATGTCACTGCCCCATCACCCAGCCCACCCACGCCCACCCACCAGGGGCCGGTACTGCTCAGGGCCCGGGGGACAGACTGTCCCAGGGCAGACTTCTGGGTGGCAGAGCCCTGACTCCGGCCTCTGGCCCGGCACACCTGCCTGAATGCTTTGCCCACGACTTCCGGGAAGGACCAGGTCAGCAGCACCCCCAGAGGCCCCACCCTGCCCTGCGGGCACCAGGGTCTGGCCTTTCCCCACAGCAGAGCCCTTAACCCTCTCCGCAGGTTCAGTTAACTGACTCATCAGACTGGGGTGCCTGGTTCCAGGTGAGCAAGAGGAGAAACTGAGGAAGGGGAAGGGAGATGGGAGGAGCCTGTGGGTGGGAGGAGCCTGGGTGGGAGGAGCCTGTGGGTGGGAGGAGCTGAGGATGGAGATGTAGGGATTTGCTTTCACAGCCGTGCCCTTTGTCAGGGTCCAGTCCTGGTAAGACTGGCGTGCAGCTGCAGACAAACCCTTAGCCAGGTCACTTGTTGCCCCCCCAGCTCTCCACGCCCACCTGCACCCTTCACCAGTGTCCAAAGCCAAGCTGAGCCAGCCTGCCTGGTTTCCGTGGAGACAGGCGACTTGCACAGACCGCACACACCCTACACCCAGCACAGCCGCGGTGCCTGGGGGGTGGGCCTGGGGCTGCTGGGCCCTCAGAGGTAAGGTCCATGGCCACCTCCCCAGGGCAGCCCAGGGGATGGGGAGCAGGGACCTGGGGGCCTGTTGCCTGTCGGGCTGAGTGTAGGGCCCGTCAGGGTGTGTGGGGCTCAGGGGCCGGGAGCCTGCAGGCCAGGCCCCAGGTGAGTCAGGGCAGCTGTTTCCCAGCCTGGGAGGCAGGGAATCCGTGGATTTCTGATGCCTCATCCAGCCTGGCTTGGCCCTGGGAGCTTCCCAGACACTAGGTGACTCAGCAGAGAGGCGGAGGCCAGAGTGGGGGAGAGGGAGGGGCTGCCCCGCTGGGAACCCCGCAGCTTCCCTCCTCTCCGTGCCCCACCCCCCACTCGAGCTGTGCTGTGCTGTGTGAACGGGCCCTGAGGACGTCATGGGAGGAAGGGGCCGTCAGTGCTGCCGGAGGCGTGTGAGCTGGCCCCTGTGGTGGGTGTCGGCCCCAGGCAGTCCTGGAGGGGGTCTGGGGGGCAGGGGGCGAAGGGGCCAGAGAGCCAGGGACTTCCCGGACCGCAGGGCTCAGCTGCCCTGGGCCAAGGCCAGACCACAGGCACGTCCAGCCGGGCGGGAGCTGGGCTGGGAAGGGAAGTGCTGGCCTCCCAGGCAGCGGGCGGAGTGGGCGGGGAGGAGGCGGCCCCTTGGGCTCCGGGGACCCTGGGGGGGCATGCCTGTGGGGTGAGCCAGGCCTTCCTGCCTCGCCCTGCCCAGCCCTGGTCCCCCAGGCTTCCCGCCCCCTCACCCTCCCAGGAAAGTCCCTCACACCCGGCTCCTCCAGGGGCCAGTGGGAAGCAACAGGGTCCAACAGCCGGGTCTGGAGGAAGGATTTCTGCAGGCACTCAGCCTGAGAACCCCGCACCTTGAGCGCTCCCAGACCGCAGGCGGGGGCGGGGGGCGGCCCGGGCCCAGGCGGGTCCCACAGGATCCCTCTGGTCCTGGATCCAGGAAAACCGAGGCTCGAGGCCGCTCCCGGAGAGGGTCCTGCACAGCCAGCCTTGAGGACCCATCACCCAGCCCCCAGGGCCACCCCCTGGGCGAGGACAGTTGGCTGGCAAGCCTGAGGCCGAGTGGACAGCCCGAACTGACTGGACCCCTGAACTGGAATATGAGACTGACCCTGTCCTTGGGCAGGGACTCTCAGGGGTACCCTGTTCGGACACCATCCAGGAAGGGCGTCCCCAACCGCTGCATTGAGGCTTTGGGGCCAGGTGGGTGGGAGCCTCAGTCCTGGCTCCAGAGACCCACACTGGCCTGTCCCCTGACTTAGGGGACCCTCTTAGGTGCTGCCTTATAGCAGCTTCTCGGAGCCCATGAAGAAGGGACCCCAGGGTGTGGGGAAGGAGCGGGTAGGACAGGGCTCCAGCCCCGCCCCTCCCAGGCCTCTGGCCTGTGTCCTGGGCTCCCAGGCCCTGCCCCTCCCCAGCTGACCTGGCCCAGCCCGTTGCCAATGGACTCTCCTGACACGCAGGCGACCTGCAGGGGTCCCCAAGTCCTGCCTCTGGCTGGGCCATCACCTGGGGGTCCGGCTCCTCTTTCCACATTGAGATGCTAGAGCCTCATCACCTAAGTACTCGTCTCCATGTGTTCATCGCAAAACGCTCACGCGGCGGCTCAGGAAACGGCATCGAGGAAGGCTGTGCAGTGCCCACGCTGGGCTGGCAGGATGCCAGCGCGCTGAGCCCCTCCCCAGCCTCGGCCTGCACAGGGGGCCCCGACGCCCTTGCTGGGAAGGGTTCTCTGCTTGCCACTGTCCTGGGCTGGGAGTTGGGGAGCAGGGAAGGCCCTGCAGGCTTCACCAGGCCGACGGAGGGGGGATAAGGAAGGGTGTATCCGGGAGGGGACTGCTGGCTCCTGACCCCCGGCAGAGCGTCCTGGTTCCCGCCGTCACCTCCATCTCGGAGGAGTTTGGTGGTGGCACTGTGCCCAGCCAGCAGAGCCACGGCAGACCTGGCTGCCACCTCCTCAGCGCCGCCCGCCGACCAGTAGCCAGCCCCAGACAGAGCCTGAGCAGAGGCGGCCTCGCCTGGGCCTGGGCCTGGGCCAGGGCCGGAGCTGCATGGCCAAGTCTGGCTGGGAACTGGGCTTCAGGCTGCTTCCTCCTGGCAGGGTCCGTGCCGCGGAGCTGCGGCCCCCAGTGGGGACGGTGGGAGCTGCGCAGCGGGTGCCACGGGCTCGAGGGTCCAACCCTGATCCTGGCTCTGTCTGCAGCGGCGCAGGTGACAGACCTCGTACCCATCGGTGACACCCTCATCCCTGGTGCGGGGTGGCCCTCAGCTGACAGGAATGGGGCATCGTTAGCGAGGGCTCGCCAGGCCCAAGTGCCAGGCTGGGGTTTGAGGGAGGTTCGCCCGCTCCCAGGCCCCCTGTGCAGGCCCAGGCCCCCTCCAGCGTGCACGGCCGGGTTGCCACACCCCACGGCTGTCCATCTGCTCGCGTCCCAGGGACACGGCAGCCGCTCGGGGTGATTCGGAAAGGGCCCGAGCACATGGGAGGCGCTGGCAGCTGTGCTGAGCCTCGGCCCCCCGCCTGGCCGGCCCAGCCGGGTTTGCAGCCCCAGATGCGGGGCTCGGCCCAGCCCCAGCACCGCCTGGCTCTGCCCAGTGCACCGCGGAGGCCTGGCCCAGGCCCCGGGCTGGCTGAGAAAATCGCGCCGGAAGCCAGCCCGCCCGGGAGGCCTGCCTGACACCCCGGCGGCCCAGCTTCTCAGGTCTGGCCCCCACCAGGGAGGCCTGCCTGTCCCACGCCCTGAGGCCCGGGCAACCAGACAGCCTAGACCAGGAGACAGGACCCTGGCTGCGGAAGCCACTTCCCCCCTGGCTGCCCCAGTTGGAAAGAGCGGGCAGGAGGGCCCTGACACCCCAAGAACCTCAAGTGGCCACGGAGCCCAGCCTCTGCCCACAGGGTCCCTGCGCACCGAGTAGGTGGTAGGGGTAGCCCGTGTGGTCAGGCACAACCAAGGGGGTGGGGCCTTCCTCCACCAACCTGTCGCCACGCCCACCGCCTCAGCCAGGCCGGCCTTGAGGGCACCAAGGATGCTCCTGCCCACAGCTGGAGCCTCCAGGCCAACGTCCAGAGACCCCACAGGTCTGACTGGCCCCTGCCCCAAGCCCAGAGCGGAGGGCAGGCCCAGCAGAGGCCCACTCTCCCTCCCACCCCCGCCCCCTGCAACCCCAGACTGGGGGCAGAGGGAGGAGTGGACAGAGGGTTGGAGAGACGGAGGGACGGACAGACGGGGGCCGGGAGGGCGAGCGGGCAGCAGAGCGAGCATTGCTTAGGCTTGAGGGGGCCCCTGACCGGCACCTCCTGTCCTGGAGACTGAAATGGGTTGTAAAAGAAAAGAAGGCCTCCAGGAGATGGCGGGCGGCCACCAGGAGAGGCAGCCCCTTCCCAGGCGCTCTCCTGCCACCGACACTGCTTCCAGGAGCCCTGCCCATGGGCTGCTGGCACCAGCTCCCCTGCTCCAGCTCCCCCTGCTCAGGCTCCCGGCTCCCACGGCCCCTGCACAGCCACCTGAGCCTGGGGATGCCTGGGCCCCGGAGCCACCCCTGGCCACCCCCAGAGCACAAGGCGGCTAAGACACTGGCCTCTGAGTCAGGCCCCAGGGGGTCGCGAGGGGAGGAGGCAGGACCAATTGCCCAGCAGTCACCGACAGGGAGGGCTGGATGCCCTGCATGGAGGAAGGCGACAGGCCTTGGTCCAGCCGCCCGGAGGCAGGTGGGCGCCCAGCTGTCTGCCTGCCCAGGAGGATTCAGGGACCAAGCCCTGGAGGAAGGGGCCGCTCTGAGCATGAGTCTGCGAGCTCAGGGCCCGGGCACCACCCAGGAGGTCCCCAGGGGGCTGGAGCCCACGCGGCCAGGGTGTCAGGGCTGTGTGTGCACTCGCAGGCGCGTGTGAGCACTCACGGGTGTGCCCAGGTGCATGCACGGATATGGGGGCACTTGGGCTTGCACACAAGGTCGACACACACACACACACACACACGTCTGGGACTCGGGCTCTGAGTGTGCCCTCAGAGGTGTGAGCACACGGCTGGCTCTGAGCCCGGGAGGGGCTCCCGGCCCGGCTCCTGGCTGGTGGCATACGAGGGGCTGCCCCAGGGCCCGCCCACCTCCTCTAAGGGGGAGCACATCCAGGCTTACCCACGTGGAAGGGTTACCCTGCTGCCCGGGCGTCACCCCCTCCAAGCCCCCCAGTGCCCAGGTTCCCCCACAGCAGCCAGACCCCCGGTGGTGCAGACGCTGAGGTGGGCACAAGCCCTCCCCCATCTCCGCCATGCTGGGCGGGCTCTGGGCGGCCCTCGATGTCAGCCTGTTCAGCACCACTAGCCTCACTGGACACAGGGAGGCTCAGCTATGAGGGCCCAGAGCCCCTGAGATGCCACCCCATGCCCGGCCGCTGCCCACGGCTCCGTGAAGGTGGCTGGACAAGGAGGGGACCTGGGACCAGCACAGGGACAGGAAGGGCAGGAGCAGAGGGGGAGATAGGGGGTAGGGGAGAGGACTGGAACCTCGATGTGGGGCAGGAATGGGAGGCGGCGGGTGAGCCCCGCCAGCCCAGCCCTGGGGGTGGAGTGGGGGTGTCTGCCCAGAAACATGAGCAAGTCTCACCGGAAGCCCCTCCTGGCCAGCCCAGAGAACCTTCCAGAAGGCCTGGCTGGCCCAAGGCAGCGCCTCTCAGGCCGTAATAGGAAAACGCTGTGGTTGCTGAGCCACCCGCCCTGGAACAGAGAGGCCGTGATGACAGGGGACGGGCCCAGCCGCCAACAGCCCAGAACTAATGAAAGAAAAGGACACTCGTGTGAGCCTGCCTCTTCGGAAAAGGGTAAACTGAGCCCTTCGGCCACGGCCACGGCCTGGGGCCTCCTCGGACCCTGGCTCAGGCCTCACAGGGAGTGACTCAGAGGCCCTGGGCCCGAGCGGGGGGGAGAGCACACCGAGGCGGGCAGGGCCCCCCATGCCGCTCCTGTTCTCACACCTTCCACTCGCACCTCCCCCTGCAGGGCCTCCTGAGGGCGGGGATGGGGTGCAGGGAGGGGACGGACAGTCAGCCTCACCCCTCTAGCAGCCCAGCTCGGGGAGCACCCTCCCCTACTGCTACAGGCGGGGGAGCTCTGTGCGGGGCACTGGGGGCACCCACACTCGGCCGCGGGAAGATGCACTAAGACCCGCTGGTTCAGGGGCCAGGCCCAGGGCCATGCCCCACGCCCCTGGGCCCGCAGGGCTCCCCGGACCTGTGTGAGGCAGGCGGCTAGGGAAGCCCAGGTGCGCCCGGCACCTGCTGACCTCACTGGGCAGGCGGCTGGCGAGGGAACAGAGGAGAGAGCACTGCCAGCCCGGACGACACCAACATCCCTGACACCCAAGCCACAGGCTGAGCCTGAGCTCCGTCCAGAGACGGAAACCCTAACCGGCTCATTCACGAGACACACAGGCGCTGAGTGTCCGCAGGTGCAGGCTGAGCCCTGGCCTCGCGCTGTTTGGGCCAGCTCCCGGCCTGCTGGGAGCACACCTCTGAGTGGACATCCTGCAGGGGTGAGGTGACTGCGTCTCCTGGACAGCACTGTCCTGGCTGGCAAGGGGAGGGGTTGACATCTGCCTCAGGCTTTTGGGGGGCAGCCTTGGTCTCCAGCCAGTGAGGGCCTGGGGCCGAGAGGGTGAGCTGGGAAAGTGTGAGCTGGGAGGGGGTGAACTGGGAGGGGTCCCCTGCAGCCAGCCCTGAGGGCCTGCAGCCCCAAGGACACCATCACCCAGTCTCCTGCCCCAGAGAAACTGAGGTAATGCACGTCTGCCCGCTGGCCTCTATGGCTGAGCTTGGGGTGACCTGTTACGCAGCACAAGCTCACGGACACAGACAGAAGCCACGGCACCTGCGGGGTGGGGGAGCATTTACAATGGAGCCCAGAGCAGAGGAGGAACCTTCCAGAAGGTGAAGGGAGGCCAGTGGGGAGTCAGCAACGCAGGGAGCAGAGCTGCTTTTACAGACAAGTCAGAACACCAGGTGTGAGCTGCACACAGACACACAGCGCACCCCAGCTCCCCACGCCCTGAGTCCAGCCTCCCCTTCCACCCGGGCCCAGGGCCACCTCAGCCCTTGACCACGGCGGGGCCAGCAGCCACCTTGTCCCTGTGCTCTGCCTACTCGGTTCTAAGGGCTGTTCACTCACCCCCACCCGGGCCCTGGGTTCGACCAAGTGTTTGTCGTCAACCTGCGTGGGCGCTCACGCCAGAGTGGCCTCAGGTGCACCTCCCTAGCCTCCCTCATTCCTTCCACATCCTCACACGTGAGGGCGTTAAGAGTCGGCGTTCAGATGCATCCCGTTTAATTTAGGTTTAATTTTAATATTAATTTAAAATAAATTAAAAGCTTATTTTTAGGAGACCCAAAGGGATGCAAAAAGTCTCCAAAAGGGGGTCAGCTTTGGGCAGATCGCCCCTGGGTGACCCGCGGTCCGGGGGGCCACGGGGCAGACCAGCATGTCCGGGGGGACCCTGGAGTCCGGCTCCTCCCCCTCCATCCCACGGAGACCAGAGGTCACGGAGGGCCCTGCCATCAGCCTCCGCCAAGGCCAGGATGCAGCAGGAGCCCCGGTCTGGCCTTCACCACGTCCACTCCAGGGTTCTGGCTCCCCACCTGCCAGGCCCTGCGGGGAGCGATGGGGCCCAGCCACCTGGAGTGCCAAGTGCCCTTCGGAGCACCCACCCCGAGGCCACCGCAGGGAGAGAGGTGACGGCTGGGAGGCCGGGCAGGGCCAGGGGCCGGTGGGAAGGACCTCAGTGAGCCACGCAGGCGGGAGGGCCCGCAGGCAGACGGGGTGTGGAGGCCCAGGAGCACCCACAGCTCTGGGGACTTGGAGCGGGCTCGCCCCGGGGCGGCGGACAGCAGGGCCTGAAATCTGAGACGCCTGCAGAGGACACACAGCTGTGGCCACCACCACCTGGCCACCCCCACCCCACACAGGCCTCCCAGCAGGTCAGCGGGGCGCGGTCAGTAGACAGCGCAGCTCTAGGGCTGCGGGTGGGGAGGGGAGGGAGGGCCAGCGCTGGCCTCGGAGTCCCTGCTGCCCCCGCCCAGTGGGGATCTGCGTGGTAGAGGGCAGAGCCAGCCTGGGGGGTGTCACCTGTGATCAGTGCAGGCCAATGACAGTGAGGACCAGAGAGGACGGGCGGACGGGAAGGTCCTGGGAGAAGGCCAGGCCCACAGGTCTGGGTGCTGGTGCCTGCCTGGGATCAGGGTTTAGGGTATGGAAAAGGGAGAGCAGGGAGGGTTCTGTAGGGCACACAGTGGGGGCGCGCTGGGGGCTGAGGAGAGGGGGTGATCCCCGCAGAGGGCGGGAGGGAGAATCTTGGGTGCACTCAGAGGTGAACTGAAGGTGAAAGGGCCCCTGGCAGAGCCTCCTGCGGGGGGCATCCCGGTCCCTGTGCATTTCAGCGCTCCCCCCCAGGACTCAGCTGCGCCCCATGTAAGGATCGGGGGACCAGGAGGCTCCCCACCCAGCCGTGTTCTGTCTGCTGGGTCCTGCCTCTGACGGGGAGGCTCCCCGAGGTCCCCAGAGCCTCAGGGGAGGGCTGGTCCCACCCATCCCCATGGTATCAACCCCCCAGGAACCCCAGACACCCCTGCTGAACCCCCACCTCACACCCAAGGCCCCCGGAAGCCCAGCCCACACAGGCAGGGGGAGAGTCATGTGGGCCAGGGGGCAGTTGGACCCCAGCGCCGGGCAGGAGCCGGGCCCCGTCTCTGAATTCTGTGTTCACCCTCGACCTGAGGACCCCAAGTGGGAAAGCAGGGAGGGGCCCAGGGACTGTGACCCCTGAGGCGCACTCCACAAGGTTCCCCAGGTCCCTGTCTGCTTGTCCCAGGGAACAGCGCCCTGGGCACATCCTGGGCAGGGCCCGTGTTCGGCTGGGACACACTGCCCCGGGGAGAGGGGGGGACGAACTGACCAGAGGGCTACACGGGGTCCCCTTGGCCCCTCCAGCAGGGCCTGACCGTGGCCCTTTAAGAGATGAGAGCTGAGACCCAGAGGGCCAGTCCCAGAGCCCCCCAGGGACAGGGCAGGGACCCTGGCTGTGCCCCGAGGGTCCCTGGGGACCTGTGGCTCCACTCCAGCTGGCAGCGGGCAGGCTGCGCCCCACAGGCAGTGGCTGCAGGGGTGTGGTGTGCCCCCCTGCACCCCGCTGCCTGTGGAGGTCCCAGGAGAGGAGCCCCGAGCCCTTTGCCTCCTGGGAGGACAGAGCTGGGAGGTCCAGTTCTCAGTTCATACAACCAAGAAGGCGCTCTTCCCCGTGGGGAGTGGGGGCCCCACGAAGAGGGGGCCCCACGAGGGCGCTGCCCCCAAGCCGTCCTTTGGGGCCCAAGCCTGCAGTCTGGAGGCCTCTGGGGCAGCGCACCAGTCCTCCCCATCCCCTCACCACCATTTCCAGAAACTTTCGGCGGAAAACCAGGACCTACACCCAGGAGGGGCTGCCTCCCTGGGGCCCTGGCTCCAGGCGCACACGAGGCCCTTCCCAGCACCCAAGGCCTTTGCACCTAAAGACACTGGACTCTTTGTTGGGGGGACTAGGGGAGGGAGTGGGGGCAGGGGCAGGGACCCTCCCACCTGTCTGTCCCTCTCCTCCCCCGCAGCCCTGGAGTCAGGATGCAAACAACACACAGCACAGGCCTTCCCAGCACAGCGGCTTCAAGGCCGCCTGCCCGGCTCCTGCTCGGGCGCTGGGTGTTCCCCACCAGCCCACCCGCCGCAAACCCAGCTGACCCCACTGCAGGGCCAGGGCCCCCACATCCCCCCCCCCCCCCCCCCCCCCGGCCCCCCCCCCCCCCCCCCCCCCCCCCCCCCCCCCCCCCCCCCGGAGCCCAGGGCCCGGCCCCACCCACCCCCATCCTCGGAGGCAGCTGCTCCAGGCCCGGGAGGCGGTAATGTTGTACATCACAACCAACAGGCGGCCCACTGACAAATAGGCCTGTGTGATCTGAATGGTATATTATCCCATAAAACCGTCAGCGGGCAGCGCAGAGCCAGCCGCGGCCCCACGCCGCCGGCTTCCCAGGCCCGGACCTTCGCCTGCAGCCTGGCTACGGCGTCTCCTGGACATGGAGGCTGGACCTTGCTGTTGACTTGTAATACGGTGCCTGGGGGGGAGCATGGCAGCCCCAGGGGCCAGGGGAGACCAGGGAACAGGGGAGCAAGCCCCCCCCCCGTTTGTCAAACTCGCAGGGTGCCAGCTGTGCACCCAGAAGCCCTGAGGCGACAAGGCCCTGGAGGTGGCAGGACCGAGGCCTCCCAGGGGCCCTCCACGTGGGCATGGGGGGGTGAGCCTGCCTCCTGCTCCTGCAGAGGGGCCTCTGTCCGGAGGCGGCCTCTCTCCTAGGAGACAGGCCCGAGGCCCTCAGGATGGGCACTGGCTGGTCACCTCACAACCATAAAGAGGGCGCCACTGCCCCCCCCCCCCGAGGGAGTGAGGCTGCAGAGGGGACACCCCACAGCCGAGCTGGACTTTCTCATGGGACTCGCTAGGCAGACACCAGTCCTGCCACCCAGGTAGAGTCCCCTGCCGTCCTCCCCCTGCCAGGCCAGCTCCATGGGAGGGTGGCAGGGCCCCTCTGAGGTCAGGGGTCTGGCCAGAATCCCCTGGGTCTCTGGCCACAGCAACCAAGGCAGCTGCCACACAGGGTGTGTGTGTGTGTGTGCACATGTGTGCACGCGCGTGCTGGTGTGGGGGGGGGGGCTCCCATTTGTTGGGGCTTCTATTCAGATATTTATGGTAGGAGGGAGCCAGGTGGGGCTCAGGGCCTCTTCCAGGAGGGAGGCGTGCCCCCCTCCCCCCAGCACTCATTCCCAGGGTCACTGGCCTCTGTGCTTGGGAATCAGCCTCTGGAGGTGGACCAGGGCATTCTGGGAAGTGTAGTCCTCGGGGAGTCGGGATGGCCTGCAGGGATTTCCGGGGCCTTTGGAGAAGGAGCAGCTGAGGGAGACCACAGAGCAGGGCGGAAGTTGAACCTTCCTGGGAAGTGGCTGCCCTTGGGCCTGTGCTGCCTGCGAGGCCCCAGCGGCTGCTTCCGGCCTCTGAGCACAGCCGCCCGGGGCTCTTATTTTGGTGGGGAGACCTGGGAACTCCCGAGGACGGATCCAGGCCAAGTGCCCTCAGCCCCGACCTCTTTGCCTGCTGCCCCAACACCAGGGCAGAGAAGCACCCGCCGGGGTCGACCTGGGGCCCAGCGAGGCGGCGCACACCGCGCCCGCTCGCTGCTCAGGCTCACAGCCCACTCTGGTGACATATGTAAGTTGACAGCGAACATCCTATCAACTTGCTGGAGTGTATCTTGATGGTTAAAACACACTCTTAAAGGTGTAGCATCATTTATCAAATTTAAATCGCCGCACCCTGCCTGTTCTTGCCCACCCTCCCTCCTCCTCCGCCTCCTGGGCACCTGCCCTGGCACCTGGGGTGGGGGTGGGGGGAGACAACACTGTCCCTGCTTCTAGGGACCCACAGCTCAGGTGCCACCTCCCCACCCCGCCCCCGGCCAGGGCAAGCCCACTAATTGCCAAGAAGTGACAAATGCCAGAAGCCCCACCAATTAAATTTAAACGCATGCAAAGCTCAGTGGCTAGTAAATTATTATTTTTATTAGCTTGAACCAAGTTCCCGTAAGAGAGAAAGTCAACTCGCTCCCATGAATGGCTCTTGTATAATTTATTTAACTCTGCGCTCTTTGCCAAAGCCTGGAATATTTTTAGCTCGTTCTGTTGTTGGATTTGGCTTTTTTATGTGTGTTTCTGAGGGGTATTTTTAGCCTCATCCATGTTATGCTAACAGCCTCCTATGTGTTGTGTCCTGTCTGTGCGGCTGCTGAACCCTGTCTCACAGCCGAGGAGGGAGATTTCTAAGAATAACCGGGGAGCCCGTGGGGGTGCGGTGTTTCCAGGGGCGAGGAGCGCACGGCACCGACCACTCCCTGCTTCTCCGGGAATTTGCCTTGTTCCTCACGTGACCTGGATAGTCCTATAGGAAAATCCTTAAAGGGACCATCAGACATGGGGCAGCACAAGCCCCACAGAGATAAAAACACCCCACATTCCCAAAACGGCTTTGGTGGGGCGGCGGGCGAGCCGGCCGCAGCCTGGCAGGGCCGGGAGCCGCCTGGATTCCCAGGCTGGGCGCTGGGCGCTCGCAGCCGCTTTGAAGTCTGGTTCTGGAGCAGGATGGGTAGAGTCTTGGGAAAGTAACTCTTTTCACACCTACTTAGTGTTGCTAACTGTTGCAGAAACACTCCATGGCGTCGCTGAGTTAATGAGGTATTTACGAAAATGTATTTTTTTCCCTTTACAAAAAATATGGAAGGGGAGGGAGGGGAACCCTTTGATAGGGTCTTTTCACACCAGGAAATTGTCTTTTTTCCCTCCGCTGCCTTTTTCCTTCTGAGATGGAAGCCTGTAGTCACCCTCCCGGAGGGACTAGCCCCCTGTTTACGCTGACACCCTGGCCCAGGGCGCCTGGCGTCAGGCCAGGCCATTCACACCCCAAAGGGGGCAGGAGAAGAGGCGGAGAGGACCCACCTTCAGCCTGACTTCAGAATCCTGCTGGATGGTCCTCCACCTCCCGGCGCCTTCCCCTGGGGGAGCCCCGGTGATTCTCAAAGGCTGGCCCCCTGGGAGCGCAGAGGAGGGTGGAGGATGGGAGCTGACCCTGGGGAGAGGGGGTGCGGCCAGGCTGCTGCTCCCTCAAGGCTCCCCAGTGAGAGGCGAGATCCCCAGTCGCTCCAGGCAGCAGCGCTGATGGCATCGGGGCTGGTGCCTCCTTCATTTTCCTTTTCCCCCCTCGGATTTCACAGCTTTCCCTCCAGACCATCTGTATTAGACGCCGAATCTAACGCTGCACTAAAAATAAGGACTCCCAGCATTTTAATTGCACCTTTTGGTGACAAGGTGACTGGAACAGCTCTCTGCCACAAAACCCTGCGTCCCACGAAAAAGCCAGGGGCACTTTCATTTTTAGAGACGCGGCGGCAGCAGCAGCCCTGGAGCCCCACGTCCCACCAGGGTCCCTCGGGCGGATGTGCTGAAAGCAGTGGGTGGGGACTAGGGAGAGCAGACAGGCGGCCGGCGGGGTTGAGACCCTCGGCCCAGCCCGGGCCCTGGGCCCTGCAGGACGAGCGGTCCTCGGAAGCCAGGGCTCCGTCTCCCCCGCTGCATCCCACTCCCCAGCTCCCCGCCCAGCAACTGGGAGAGGCCGCGAGCAATCCCAGGCAGGGAGCGGCTGGCAGGGAGGGGCCTGCAGCCACGGCCCGGCCGCAGCCCCAGGCCACCCGAGAGGGGCAGGAAGTCCCCCTCATTGGCCATTTGCAAATCCTACACGAGATGTAAAAAACCCCATTTTTTACTTAACGCTACTTGTTTCTTTCTACAGCAGATCACAGAGAAACAGACCAACGCACAGTGGCTGAGGGTATAATCCTCTTTTTAAAACAATGATGCCGCTAAATTTCAGAAACCGACACAACACTCCAGCCCTCACTCACTTCGAAAGGCCTTTTCAGTGGCAGATGCTTCTCACTGGACACACTGCCCCGTCACAAATGTGAATGTCTCTGAGCACAATAGGTCTCTCCAGTCCCCAGGGGATGGAACCGGCTGCCCGGAGCAGGGGCACGTGGCCCTCCCCGCCAGGGCGCCCTGGGGACCTCCAGTGCCCTCTGGAGCACCCTGCCGTCGGGGAAGGCCGTGAGGTCAAGGACATGGACCAGGCCAGCACCCACCCGATTTCTCCAAACCCTCCAGAGCCCAGGCTCCGAGAACCACGTGGTCGAACATGCCATGAGCAAGACAATGGTTTGGGCCACACGACCACATTCCCATCTGACTCAATGGTGCCTGCACGTGAAGACAGAGGCCTCGGGGAGAAATGGCGGCTAAGCAGGACCAGGCCAGGCGGCAGGGGCTGGGGGATAGGGAGGGGAATCCAGCCACGCCACCCCAGGGGATGGCCCTGGCTTGCCCGGGCGCTACCTGGAAAGCCCGTGTGCTGAGAGCTTTTTGGACCCTTGTTTTCAAGGTGCTGGTCCCTGCCAGGCTAGAGGGCAGGGCTAGGGGGTGAGGAGGTGAGGGGGCGAGGCAGCCATTGCCTCCCCATCCCCCAACCTGCAGACTCAGCCTCACTGTCCCTGCCGCCACGTGAGCCCCAGCCCTCAGACCCCAGCGGGGCCTGGGCCAGCAGAGCGGGCAGCATCTCCGGGGCAGGGGCAGGAGAGACTGTCCCCACCACAGGACCAGCAGGACAGAGATTTTTAAACCAGCGGCCCAGAAGAGTACTTTTTCTCTTTCGAGTTATACATCCAGGGGAGGAAAAAGGAAGGAGAGGAAGGGAGAGGAAGGAGGAAGAGCGAGGCAGAGAAGAAAGGGCAGCTGGCAGGGGGCTCGATGGCGGGATCAGGGCCCGGCCTCCGCCCGTCGCTGGTTCCCCAAGCCGGAGGCTGGCCCTCCGCTCCCCGCTAACTTTTTGAATCTCCTCACGTTGCAGATGCTGACAGCCCACTGGTAATTAAGCCATGTCCCCTATTTTTTTTTTTTTTTTTGGAAATGTACGTTTTTCTTCCCTGATGGCGGTTCCTTCTGACACAGCCCCCTCCTAGCCAGACTCTGCCCTCACGTTTTAATCCACACACTAATTGTAATCCCATTAAAGCTGATATAATTTTATTAGGATTCACAGTTCATCAAGCTAGCAAGAATAACTGTTCCCTGCCAAATTCACAACAACCGAAAGAGGCCAGCGTTGCTGATGTTTAGAACAAACTGCCACCAAAACCAAGCCAGCCTTCCAGCCACCGCGCGGGGGCTGGCCAGGGGCCTCCAGGACCTCGGGGAGGTAGCTAGCTGCCCCTGCGCCCCAGCCCTGCGCCTCCTCGGACCCAGCTCCACCGGGGAACCCGTACCCCCACCCCAGAGGGGCTCACTGCTCTGAGGTCTGGACCAGCTCCGGCCGCACCGAACCTCCTCCGGAAGGGATCCCCTCCCGAGCGAGGGGCGCCCGCTCTCTACTCTGGGAGCAAATGGGCTCTGAACTCGCCTGCACCGAAATCGCAGAGCCGCCGGCGAGAGCGGGGATTCCGGAGGCACTTGCCGCGGCAGAAGCGGCGCTGCAAACCCGTTCTCGCCCTGACACCTCCGGGCTTTTTATAGAAACAGGATTTGCTCGTCTGACACTACAGCCAGGACCGCGCGCCCCGCGCCCGCGTCCCCGCCCCGTCGCGGCAGCCGGTGGTCCCCGCGGAAAGCGCCTCGCGGTCCGGCCCGGAAGGTCTCCGGCTGTGACCGAGGCCGCGGAGGGAGGCTCTGCGGGGCCGGCGGGGGGCGCGGGAGGGCCGCCCCGCGGAGAGGGACGCGGGAGGCCGCTCGGACCCGCGAGGATCCGTCTCCACGGCGGCGGGGGCGGGAGACGTCGCTCGGCGCCAGGGCCGCCGCGTGGCCGGAGCCGGGAATCGTGAGAGCGAAGGCTCGGGGGGAGCTGAGGGTGGGCGCCCGCTGGGCCCGGCGGCACTGACCTGCGTGCGAGGCCATGGGCAGCGGCGGCGGGAAGTACTTTCCGGGCGGGAAGGGCGCGGCGGGCTGCGCGGAGGGCCCGGCCGGGGCGAGGCGCGCGGCGGCCGCGGCGCTGCGGTGGCCCAGGCTCCCGCGCTCCGGCAGCAGATGCGGCGGCGGCGGCGCGAAGTCGCGGCCATCCATGCCGGGCCCCGGCCCGCCGCCGCCGCCTCCCGGGAGCAGCGCGGCCGGGGCCCCGGGGGCGGCTCGGTGTGCGGGCGGCGCGCGGGCGGCGCGCAGGAGGCGGCGTCCGGGTCACCGGCGGCGGCGGGGCCGGTCAGCAGGCCGGCGGGCTGGGCTCCTCGGCGGGCGGCCGTGCGCCGAGCCGGCGGCCGCCGTGTGTGTCCATAGTCTGCGGAGGGAAGCAGAAGAGACTCGGTGACCGGGGGCTCGGCCCGCCCCCCTCCGACCCTCCAGCCCCACGCGGCGAGGCTCCCCACGGCAGGCCCCGCGGCGCGGCTCCCCACGGCAGGCACGCGAGCTGGGCCACCCGCCTCCCGGGTCCCCGCGCGCACACGCACCGGCCCGGCCCGGAGGAGCCCGGGGGAGCCCCGCGCACCCCTCGCCGCTGCCCCTTCGCGTCCCCGCGGGTCCCTGCGGCGAGGGCGCCGCGGCAAAGGGTTGCTGGCTCCGCGGGGCGATAAAACCCCAAATCTGCGGAGCCATCACGCGCGCACACACTCACACGCACCCGCGCGCACACCCTCCCCTCCCCCGCCGCCCAGAGGCGTCTCCGTGGAAGGACGGGGTCGCTCGCGGCCCCCGCTCCCCTCGCGGCGAGGCCCAGCTCCCCCGCACGCCCCTCGCCGAGGACCTGTGCTAATTAAGCGAGTAATTTTATTGATTGTAACTCGGGAGGTTTTTTTTATAACCTTGCATTTCTCCCCTTCCCCATCCCCCCCCATGCGTTTTCCAGTTCCTTCTTTTGAACTCACCGCCCCCTCCCCCCGCTCCGACCGGACCAGGCCCCGAGCCAGGACCCCGGGCCAGCTCCCTCCAGCCCGGCTGGGCGTCCGCCACCCGCGTCTCCGGGGCCGCCACGCCGCAGCGCCCGGCCCGCTGTCCCCGATCCCCGAGCTCCCGGGCGCGGCCGGAACAATCACCCAGCCCAGGGTCTTCCTCGGTGGGCCGGGGGCTCTGGGTGCAGAGAACGCTCTGAGCGTCAGGAATTATTCTCTCTCTCCACACCCCGAAGCAGCCCCGAGGTCCTCCCTGCAGCGCCCACTCTGGGCTTACGGAGCCGGCCGGACGGCCAGTGGACCCGGGGTCTGCCGCCCAGCTCGGCCCTCGGAGACTCGGTGGGGCTCAGGGCCCCAGCAGACCCCGTCGTTCACCCCCGTCGCCGAGCAGAGCCTCTTACACATGCCCCCACCTCCTCCTCTCTCGCCCCCTCCCTAAGCGGAGAGTCAGTCCGGCCGAGTCTCCACGGGGGACGACTGCACACGCCGAGCGCGGAGCAAACCGGGCGACGCTGCGCCCACGTGGGCTCCTCCGAGTGTGCACGGTCCCCAGTCCCCCGTCCGCGTCCTCATGGATTTCATATCACGGCCAACAAAAGGGAGGCGGCCGGGCAGGGGTCTGCGCGGTGAACTCTGCAGAGAACCCGTGCTGTCCGTCGCTGTCCCGCCGCCACAACAAAGCGGAGAAGACGCTCCCCGTCGCGAATGCCATTTTAAATCGCAACACCGAGTGCTACAACGTCTTACTCGCCGGCTATTTTTGCGCTTCATTTAATCTATAACCGAAAACATAGTGTCTTCAGTGAATACATATTTGCTCAGCTGATAAGCTTTTTTTAAAAAAATGTATTCGGGGAGCTTTTGCCCCGCACGCAGAGTCCTCTTTGTCTCTCAAGTTCATACAAAAGGGTTCGGGGCTCCATCCCCGGGTCTAACAAATCGCTCGGCTCGCCCGCCGCCGCCTCCCGGGCCTGCACCGCGCGCGCCCGGCCGCCAGGGCCTCCGCGAGGCGGGACAAAGGGGAAGAAAGAGGGGCGGGAGGTCGGGAACCGGCGGCTTCAAAGGCGCCGTGGGCCGGAAGGGCTGCGCGCCCGGGCGCTGTGTGCGCGCCACGCTTTTGTGTTGTGAGATTTCTCGTTTCCAATAAAAAATTTTTTCTTTTCAAAATTGTGCAGAAAGCGCGAGCCGCTCCGATTCTCGGGACGCGGGCTCGGCGGCGAGTTTAACTCGCAGGTCCCGCGGGCGGGTCGCGGCAGCACGGTCCGTCCCCGCCGCCCGGTGGAGCTTCACGCCAACGGGGATGAGTCACAGCGGCGCCTCCGTGCGCGGCGAGGCCGGCCCGGCTGGAGCGGCGGCTCTTTGTGCTCGTCGCTCCCGGGGAGACCCCGCGCCGCCGGCGCCTCCCTGCGGAACCCGGGCCGGGCGGGGGCCTGGAGCCCCGCAGCTGCCCCCCGCGTGTCCTGGGGTCCGAGTTCCCTACCCCCCGCCCCGGGAGGCCGCCGCGCAGCGCAGCGACGTGGGCCCATCCAAACGCAGCGCGGGCCCCGGGAACCGCGAACGAGGGCGTTTGGTCAGAACCGAATCTCGGAACCCGGTGGCGGGGCGAGGTCTCCGAAGCCGACCGTCCGTCCCTCCTCGTGGCTCGCGCGGCCCAGGATGGGGGGTCCCCCAGGTTTGCTTTGGTTTTAACTCGCGCCCCTTCAAACCCGCCCTTGCTGCAGCCTCCCGCCGAGGCCGGGACCCCTTTCGGCGCGGCTCCCCGGGCGCCATCGGCGGGTGCGCGGGCGCCGCGGGGCCTGCAGGCGGGGAGGCCGGGCGCCGCCGAGGAACCCGCTCCCTGCGAAACGGCCGCCCCCGCCCGTTTTCCGGGAGAGCGTCCGCGTGCACCCCGCGCTCCAGGGCGCACCGGCCGGCGGACGCCGCCTCGCGGACCGTGGCCCTAGCCCCTCGCGCTGCCCGGATCGCGCGTGGCGAGACTGACCCCGCTGCGCTGGCCTTGCTCGGCTCCCTTCTCCATCCTCGCCGCACCCCCACCCGCCCGTGAATTAGGCTCTGGAAACCGAAACCCGGAAACCTCGCCATTATCCATCCTCGCCCCTAACCGAGCTGTAAAGCCCCTCTGGTCAGCGGCCTGGGCACCACCAGCCCGCCCGGTTCCCTGCGCCACGGAGCGACCGGGCGGGGCCGACCGGGTCTGCTCTGGGGAGGGGAACGGGGGGAGGGGTGGCAAGCAATCGGGGTTCGCTTGTGGTGCCACCGGAGCCGGCGCGCGTTGGCGGCGTCCGGGACCTCGGCGACGGGTCAGCCCGCAGCCGCCCGCAGCGGTTCGCGTGGGACGCAGCCAGCCTGACGGTCCCTGTCCTGTCGCGATTATTTATTTTTAATGCTGGGTGTCGATCGAGACCACAAGCGCTCAGAGCAAAGCAAGGACGCGTTATGGGGTGGGGGGGTGGGGGTGGGGGAGTTCAAACCGATCGATAAAATTTTTCAGAGGAAAAAAAATCGCTCTTCTAGATTGTCCATCTTTTTTTAAAAAAAAAAAAAAAACCTGCTCGACATTCTAACGGATTTTTTTTAAAGGGAGGAGATATATATATTTCTTAACATCACAACCCTGATTCTCTCTTGCTTAAAAATGTAAATCCCCAAAGCCAAAATAAAAAAAAATAAAAAATAAAAACAATAATAAAAATACCAAAAAAAAATGAAAGCAATTTCAGTTACTTACTGGAGGCTGTTTCCTGGATACAATTGAATGCAATACAATGAACCCAGTAAATGTGAGTTTGTTTTGTATTCCTATCGGTATTTTCAATGTGCTGACTTGCACTGTGAATGCAGCGCTTCCACCGCGACTCTAGCGAGCCCATCCAGAGCGGCTCTCCAGCCCGCAGCCCGGCGCGGCCGGCCACGGGCCCTGCATACTAATAAGCTCGTGCCACTCAGCCCCGAGCAGCCCGCGCGCTGATTGGCCGCGCGGCCCTCCGCGGCCGGGAGCTCGTGCCACTCATTCCGCGTAAACAGGCCTCCCCATAGGCTGGCGCCGGGCCAGGGAGCTGCCAATCAGGGAGCAGCAGGGCTACTACCGAGCCCGTTGGCGCTTAATTCAAGCCGGGCGACTGCGCAGCTCCCTCTGCGCAGATCGTTGCTGCTGAATGGGAATGTGGCGGCGCGGGCGGGAGAGGGAGCAGGGGCGAGTGGGAGCGCGTGTCCGCGCGGGTCGGGAGGGGACTAGAGGGGGAGAAGGGGAGGGTTGTGTGTGTGTGTGTGTGTGTGTGTGTGTGTGTGTTTTAAATATAATCAGTAGGTCAAACGTTTGGCTTCTGGTGCACAGAGTCCAGGAGAAGAAAGAGCAACACCCTTGAAAGCAGATGCTTTTTTTTTTTAAATACCTGGGACCCGTTTGGCAGGTGGCTGAATCGAGGCCCAGGTGGGCAGGCCCCCACTCCAAGCACAGAGGATTCCTCGGGATGCCCGGCCCTCCCACCACTCTGAGATCTCCGCCTGCTGGGACAGACATACCCGCATCCCTGCGGCCTGGGGAGCGAGGACTCCACAGTCACCTACCTGGTCTACTCTTGCCCCCGCCTCAGGAATCAGACCCCGGGGGAGAGTCCTGTCATTTATCTGAGGACCCTCCGTTTTTTATGTCTCTCGACTTCACTTTGCAACTGAGCACCCATCAAAGTGTAAATCGAGGATTTATGGCCAAGACAAAGAGTGCCCTTTTTTCCATCTGCAACTAGATTTAGAAAAATATGTCCACCTAGATATGCACGGAGAACCGCGCCTAGAATTCTCTATGCCACTCTCCTGAAATTCCGCTAAATTATCGCCCCAGTTAAAAAGAGTCATGGTAATCACATGCAAACCACTTTTAAAAAATATTCTCCAACAACAACAAAAAAAAACCTATAAAAAATAAAATAAAAATATTCTCCAACGAAATGCTCTTTATTCTTGGGGAGTCAGGGTGATGTCTGAGTGGCGATGGATACATTATTTTTACTCCTCTTTCTACATGGGAATCTCTACCTCCCCCTCTGGAGGACAAAAAAAAAAAAAAAAAAGCATATTTAACCTCGATGCCAGCCAACAGAGGCACCAGCGTTAGAAAGTCTCCACCGACTCACTCCGGCGGGGGCGCGAAGGGGTTAAGCCGAGGCCTTCTGTCGTCTCCTTCCTCTCCCGGCTCCCCCGCCCGCTCCCCCGGGAGCGCGGGGATTGGCTGGCACTCCGCCAGCAGGCTGTCAATCACCGAGTGTAAACAAGGCGCTGATTGGCTGTTGTCCAGGCGGCACAAGGCCTCCTGAAAAAAGCAATTACTGGCTCGGCGGTTTCAAGGCGGCCCGAGGCCGCGGGATGAAAGGAGACGAGCCGGGGGCCGTTTCCAGGACCCCCGCGGGCCGACCCCGGCGGCCCGGGAGCCGAGGTGCGGCGGGGGCGCCCGCGGATCAAAGGGACCCGGAGGGAAGGGGAGCGGGCGCTCAGCCGGGCAGGCCTTCGCCCGTCGGCGGTGCTGAGCTGGGGCGGGGGTGGGGGCTCCGGAGAGCCCGGGGCTGGCAGGTAAGCGCCGGGGCTCCGCGGACCCTGGCCGGGGCGCGCAGGACCGGGACCGCGGACCGGAGTCCCGCCTCGGCCGACATCCCGACCCGGCGGCGGGGACCGTGCGCCTTCGGGAGCGACCCCGGACAGAGAAGCGGCGCATCCGTCCCCGAAGCGCCCGGAGACCCGGTCAGCTCGGCTCCTCATCAGGCCGGGCGGTTGGGTCCAGGTCCCGTGCGGGCCGGGCCGGCCGGAGTGGGCGAGGGGCTAGCGCGGCCGCCGGGCTCGGCCAGGACTTCCAGGGGGTGAAGGGGCCGCGCGGCCGGGCGGGCGGGTGTGTGCAGACGGGACCTCCCGGGTCCCGGCCCCGCGGCTATGGAGAGCCTGGCCCCGCTTCCCACGCACTGAAGGCGGCCGGCCCGGCTCCGGAGAAATCGCGCCGCGCGCTGCGGCCTCCCGGCTCCGGGGTCCGCGCGCCCCGGGCCCCGCCAGCTCCCCGCATCCCCGAGGCTCGGCTCCGCAGGGCGCCTCGCGCTGATGGCGCTTCCTGCTCTTCCTTGGAAGCGAGTTCTCCAAGGAACTTGTTTTCTGGCCCAGGAACCTTCTTTGTTTTCAAATTCCATTTGAATTTTTTTTGTTAATATCAGAAGAAAGGAAACGTTCTCCATCCTAGAAAGAGAGCACCCTGCAATGCTCCCCGGAACCCCAGCGCGCCCGCAGCGACCCGGCAGGCCCCGCAAGCGGGACTGGGAGCTGCAGCCTCGGCCCTCCCGGTGGGGGAGGGGTGGGGTCTTCCAGCCCCCACTCTACACCAGTGGGGGGGGCGAGGGCGCCTTTCTGGTAAGCCCTACCCCAGGACCCCAAATGCTGCCCCAACACCCTCCCCCCACCCCCATCGCAGGTAGAAGGTTGCCTGAGGGTCCTGGAGCCTGGCTGATGGCTCACCCCAGCCTTCTCTGGACATGGGACATGCCATCCTTCCCCCCCACACCAGCTCTGCTGCTGACATCCGTCACCTGATTCCTGATTTAGGGGTGAGATCTGGCTCCCAGAAACCCTCGGCCCTGTACCCTGACCTCTGCCTGGCATCAGAGAGAAGCTGCTGGGAGGGGTGGGCCTCGCCGCCAGGGGTGCATGGGCCTGGGCCAGGCCACAGCTCCCTGCGTGCAGCCTCCTCTCCCTTCTCCCCTCAGCGTCACTCACAACAGATCTAGTGGGCTTTTTTTTTTTTTAAGTGCTGTTTCAAAACAGTTGTTACAGCAATAGCTGCCGACGGGCCTGCTGGATGCGGCAGGAGCTGGCAGCTGCCCAGACGGGCAGCCCTCCGCAGCTCCTGTGGCACCAAAATAAGCTCCCGTGTTCCCCTCGAAGACGGGAAGCAGGCGGCCGTGGGCATGTCTGGCTGAGCACGCCACCCGCCCCAGGACACCTCCGGCTCCTCTCTTACTCTCCCTGCTGTCCTGAGCGCACAAACGTCCTTAATTTCTGAGAAACATGATGTGGGGAGCTGCTGCCTCTTCTTCCACGGGGAAGGGAGAGACTAGGAGACAGGAGGGGACAGCACGTGGGCTGGGGCTGACCGAGCTGGGCTGTCCAGGGCTCTGCAATCCCATTGCCTGGAGTTGCACAAGCAGATGGGCTCCCCTCAGGCCAGTTGGGCCCGGGACCAGCCTGCAATGCAGCCAGGGGCGTTCTCCCACCCCCCACGGCCCCGCACACCCACCCCTGGTCTGAGGAGAAGACAGCGGATGCCCCATGCAGCCAGCTGTGCT
Organism: Murina feae; assembly: GCA_004026665.1. Classification (NCBI taxonomy): domain Eukaryota; kingdom Metazoa; phylum Chordata; class Mammalia; order Chiroptera; family Vespertilionidae; genus Murina; species Murina feae. The sequence goes on along the minus strand of PVJC01006320.1, from coordinate 29,353 downwards.
CTGACACCCGGGTCCGCACACGGTGCTCACCACATGCATAACACTCGTGTGCAGTCTCATTTGTGAGCACACACCAAACATGCATGCACATGCTTAAACACGTGCACAACATACATGCACACCCAAACACGCACCCGCTCTTCAGGGAACCTGCCTTTCGGTGCGCAGCCCGGGAGCCCTTGTCCCCCCTGGACCTCTCTGCAGCCCTGGAGCCCCCAGCCCTGGAGCCCACACCCTGTGTCCTGAGGTGGCGGCAGATGGAGGTGCCTCTGCTCCTCAGTGTTTCCCACGAGGGGGGTGTCAGGCGGGTTACATAAAATCGTGAATTAGTCACCGCTCCAACCGCACGCCTGCCTGGGCCCAGGCGATCTCCCTCCATTGTTCCCTGGGCCATTAGTCAACGGGCAAACTAGAAGCAATTTCTTGACAAAAATCGACTCTTAATTCCTCCCATCAGAGCTCGGGGGACGACACCCAGAGGCCGGGGCCAGGTGTGGGCTGGCTGAGGCTCCACACCGCGGTGGGCACTTGCCCAGCGGAAAGAGTGGCCTGAGGCCCAGGAGGGGCTGGAGGGTTCACAGCACCCCCACCCACCCTCAGCCTCCCCCCCCCAGCCCACCAGGCATGTGGCTGCCCACTGTCAGCTCCGTCCCCACGGACCGCACAGGAGTTAGGGTTTGCATCCTTTCCCTGGAGTAAGAAGGTGGGAAAAAGCACCAAATGTCCCCACAGGCACCTGAAGAGGCCGGCCTCAGCCCCCTGCAGCCTCCAGGAGGCAGGGCTGCCCCTCCCCCGCCCCACTCTGGATGAGGTCTTCTGCCCCAGATGTGGGCTGGGTTCTTTCATCTGGGCCTTCCCTAGTGCCCGCGAGGAGGTGAGTTGTGGGGGGAAGAGGAGGTTAGAATCGACAGTGCTAGCTCCCCCTCCCTCCCCCAGGTGCTGCCTGGGACCTGGCTAGCCTGGCGGGGGGCCTGGTTTTGACCACGTCTCTGTCTTGGGGTCTTCTTTCTGTTGGGAGGAGGCTTATGTTGGAGGGGAGAGGATGGTGACAATCTCTCGGACCCCAATCCGAGGGGCAGGGGACTGCCCCCACCAAACCAGCCTCCAGTCCTAGCCCCTCCATCATTAGCAGGTCCACCGAGGGCTCAGGTGGCGGGAGGAGCGGGCAGCTCCCAGACCCTGGACTGGAGGAAGCAGCCCACAGGGGGAGCAGCCTGGTCAGCAGCCCACCAGGCCACATCTCCCCAGCACGGCGGGGCCCTGGGCCGCATCCCTCCTCCACAGTCTGGCTCAGGTCGGGGGGCAGCTGCTCTCCTCTCCGCAGGCCTTGGCGGCTCAGAGGAGACGTGGGGATGTGGCTGTAAGTTTTAAGAGGCAACCAGATCCGCTGGGGGAGGAACACTTTGAAGTCAGATGAACAGTCCCGTCCCCTCCCTCCGAAGGGGCTGTAATTCCGTTGTTGCTGGTTTGCCCAACCAGGTCAGGAGGCTGCCCCGCCCCCCACGGCCCGGGATGGTGCCTGTTAAACACGGAGCAGTAATTTGAGGCTAAATGCAAGGCGGCTGCTCACCGGGGAAGGACAATTCAGGTGCAGGCTGTGTGAGGTTATCAAACCAGAGGCCCATTGGGGTTCCATCCAAGAGATTTTCATAAACGGGCAGGAGTGTGTCTTTCTCAGCGCCCTGTGATTGTTATTATTGTTAAAGGGATATGGGGGCCGGAGATGCCTGGAACCCCCAGGGGTGAGGGACCTGTCTAGCCTTCTTCCAACTTGGCTGGAGGAAAGCGGGGGACCCTCAGGGATGTCTGGGAAGGAATGGGGTGGCGCGGCCTGCCCATCTGGGTGGAGGAGGAGGCAAGGAAGCCTGCTCTCCGGGGAGCTATGCCCACCCTCATAGGCAGATAAGGGGGGGTCTCCTGGCAGAGGGCAACCCACACTGGGCCTCATCGCCCTGCCCCTGAGGAAGGACCCGAGAGCCTGCCTGTAGGAACGGGGGCAGGTGGCTTAGTGGCTGGAATGGCCCCACTTGGCGACAAAAGCTCTAGAGGGGCCTCACAAGAGGATGGTTGCGGGGTGTTTCCAGGCACCACCCCCCCTCCCCTGAGCCTGGCTCCTGTCCTCCCCAAGGACACCTGCCTCCCTTCCCGCAGCCTGGTGCAGCCCCGCTGCCGGGAAAGTGCCGAGTAAGCAGTGGCTCCAGCCGCTCCGGGGCTGTGTTTGGGTGTGTTTACACGTGTCACTGTCAGGGTGCGTCTGGACAAGGCCTCTGGGGGGCCAGACTGAAGGGCTGCTGTGAAGAGTGAAGGCTGGATGGCAGGGCCTCCTCCAAGGAAACCCAGCAGGTCCAGGCCACAGTGCAGCAGGCACCCCAGGCCAGGAGGTGCTAAGGGACAGGGCTGCGACCTGGCAAACACCCCTCCCCCCACCACCACACGCACCTAACAGGGTCCCTGAGCAGCAGGCACAGAGCTCAGAGGTGCAGGGGGGCTGCACCTGCCCTTGCTCCCGCCCCGGTAGGGGAGGGGGGAACCTGGCCACCAGCTTCCCGTGGACTCCCTCGTGTTCCCAGACTCGGAAAAGCCCCAGCTGCCGGCTGCCCCTCCCGCCACGGCCCCAGCAGAGGGCCCCAGAGGGCAGGGCGCTGCCCATTCAGACTTGCTCATGACACAAAGCAGGAGGCCTGAGTGGCACACACCTGGCCTCCCCTCCTGCCTGGGGAGCCGCCAGCCCAGCTCCCCGAGCAGGTCACAGACCCAGCCACCGCCTCCCCCACCTCCCCAGGCCTCTCCCCACCACCCGCCTGCAGCCCCTAGAACTTTCCTCCTGTGACAGCCACCCAGTCTGCCTGCGGGAGAACCACCCGAGGCTGGGGAGGCTCCAGACCGGCCTTGCTCACTCCCTCCTGTTTGGGTGGTGAGTCCCTGGCCTGGTTCCCTCCTGTGATTCCCATCCAAATGCCCTCCACCCGGCCAGGCTGAGGCGGGCACAGGGCCTGCGGGCGCAACCAGGGGACCACCCTTGGGCCCGGCCACCGCGTCCTTTGTTAATAGGACAGTCAATGGTCTAATTAAGAATCATTCAGTAGGTCCGTTCCTCTCTGACCAGCAGAAACACACCTCCCACCTCCATCCTCCATCCGCGCGCGGCTGTAGCCCGGCTGCAGCGACAACCCTCTAAGGAATGGGAGGGGGGCGTCCAGGGACGCGTCCCAGAGACACTCCCCAAAACTCCAGCTTCCAACGGCCCCAGCAGGACGGACGGCCGGGGAGCCTGTGGGGGCCCTGTTCCCAGGACATGTGCGCTGGGCCGGGCCGCGCAGACCGGGGCTCTCCCCTCTGCAGACCTGACGGTGTTCGGTTCGGTCTGTGTTTCTAACGGCAGCGTGTGCCGTGCGCGCAGCCTCCGCGGGCGGGAGGAGCGGGAGCGACGCCCCTGCGTCCGGGCCCGAAACCAACGCCTTTGGGACCCGGAGCCGCGCCCCCAAACCCGCGTCGGGAGAAGCGCGCGCAGCACCTACCGGGCGGCTCCGCGGCGGCTCCCTCCGTCCCGGCGGCCGCCCGCCCGGCGCCCTGGGAGCGGGAGGCGGCCCGAGGCGCCCCAAGCGCCCATTGATGGCCCGGGAGAAGCGCTCCCGTCCCCGCGCGGGGCCCGGCGACATGAACCGGAGAACGGACGGGAGAGGAGCGGACTCCCATCCCCGCTCCCCGCCGGCCTGCAGGGCCGGGAGCCGCGCACCTCAAGTCCCACCCTCTCGGAGGGCCTGGGCCCCGACGGGGGCTCCTACGTGCCCCCGGCGCTCGCTCGACGCCCCAACTCCGGGGTCTCCATCGGCGCAGAGTCCCCCGTCCCCACCGCGTGGAGCCCGCGTGGGGAGCGCAGGGGCGGGCCTGGCCCAGCCCCCCGTCCCGGCGACCGGCCAGGGCCAGGGAGCGGCTGCGGGCGCCGCTCTCGCTCCTCCGCTGTGCGGGGTCCCCCGGGGCGCGTCGGCGCCTCCTGGCACCGACCCCGCCGCGCCGCATCCTTAAAGGCGCCGCCCGCCCTGCCGGCCTTTGTCCGGCCGCTGGAAGGTCATTCCCGGGGGCGCAAGGGCAGCGGCCAGACCCCGGCGCAGAGCGCACCCCCGCCCCTCCTCCACCCCTGGGACTAAGTCCCCGGCTTCCTGCTGCCCTGCCCGCCCCGCTCCCTGAGGCCCGGGCTTGGGCGAGATACACTGCAGCGCGGGGAGCCCCCCGCCTCTGGGGCCTAGGAGCCGCTCTCAACAAGTGGGGGTGACAGGGTGTTTCTGAGAACGTGAAGGGGGGCGGCCTAGGTGCTCACGGGAGAACACACCATCACGGCCTCCTGGCTGCCGGAGCCCAGACACTCGGGTCCTCCGGGCAGCCTGGGACTTGGTCCGGATGGCCACGCGTTTCAGTGACGAGCAAACAGCCGGAGACAGATAACTCTCCTGCCTCCTCCCGAGGGGCTGGGAACCTGGGCCCAGATCCTCGGTGAAACCAGGCCCCGGTCGGCTGGCCTTTGGGTCCCCCGCAGGCCCAACGCTCACCGAGGGGGCAGAAGAGCGTGGCCTTAGGATGCAGTTGGGCACTTCAGGCCGCAACACCCACAGAGGACCCCCCAAGGGCCCCTTCTCCCCCGCCCTGGCCCCTGGGCCCAGCCTGAGGTGGGACCCCAGGGTGAAGGCTGCACCAGGCCGGACACCGTCCCTGCCGCTGGGAGGGCTGCTCGCACCCGGCAGAACCTGAACGCCAGGTCCCAAACGGTCCTGTTAGGCTGAAGCCAACAAGAGGCTGAACCTCCACTTTTAGGCTCAGAAACCGGTGGTGGAGAGGCAGGCGGCTTCCCGCCGCGGCGTGATGAGCTGGCTGACGTGCAGCTGTCCGCACCGCTCAGGCAGAACCGGCTCCGGGAGGCCCCTCGAGAAGCCCTGGCCCCAGCAGCTGAGCCCGCGCCCTCCGGGCCTCCCGGGCGGCAGGCTCCTGGGGGAGGGGACGCAGCTGGGGACGGCGGAGAATGGGGTCCTTGTGAAGCTATCAGCGACCCCAGGGCCGGATGAACACGGCTTTGTCTGCCCCCCACTCCCGTGGCCACCACGGGACCAGCCCTGCATCAGCGCCTGGGGCTTCCCAACGAGAGAGCGGCTGCTTTTAGGCCTCGGTTAACCCTTGAGTGGGTTTGGAAGGCCCAGCATTCCCTGGGCCCTGCGCCTGGGCTGGGGGCGTGCAGAAGGGGGACATCAGTGTCACCCCCGAGGTTGGAAGCAGTGTGTGTCCAACAGGATTTCTTGGGGTTCAATGGCTGAGCCCCTGGGGGAGGTGACCCGTGGGAGGTGACCAAGATGCCCTCCCCACCAGGCCCAGCTGGGGACAGAAGCCCAAGGTGACCGGCCCCCATCCCCGCCTGGCTCCGGCATGTAGCTGATTTGTGGGGAGCTCTTTCTTTATTTTTTGTTTTATTTTTATTGATTTCAGCGAGGAAGGGAGAGGGCTCGGGAGAGAAACATCAACGAGGAGAGACAGTCATGGATCAGCTGCCCCCTGCAGGCCCCACCCTGGGGATCGAGCCTGTAAGCTGGGCCTGTGCCCCTACCGGGAATCCAACCACAACCTCCCGGTTCACAGGTGGATGACGTTCAACCACTGAGCCACGCCGGCCAGACTTTTTGAGGATTTTTTTTGTTATTAATTTTGAGAGAGAGAGAGAGAGCGCAACATCAGTCAGTTGCCTCTGTACACACCCTGTGAGGAGCTTTTGATCACACAGAGAAGGAGGCCCCACTGGACACCCAACGGCGAAAGGGAGACCCAGGAGGTCCCGCTGCAGAAGGAGAAGAGGCTGCAGACGCAGAGGAAGCAGGCGGGCGGGGAGCAGGGCTTCCTGGCAGCAGGAAGGTGAGGGAGGTGGGGGACGGGAGGTTTATTTGCGAGCCTGATGACTGGGATTGCCTGTGGGTCTGGCCTCCCTGAGGGTGAGTGGTGCACCCTCTTAGTGAAGGGGGGTGACGAGGGGCAGCCAGGAGGACAATGGGGACCCCGAGCCCCAGCGGCAGTGGCTCTGGCCCCACCCAGGCCTGTCTGGAAGTGCTCCTGGGTATTTTTCTCATCTTTATAATTTTCTGTATTTCTCAGACTTCCCCATGCCCGACCAGCCGGTGTAGCTCAGTGGTTGAGCATCAGCCCATCACCCAGAGGTGGCTGGTTCGATTCTGAGTCAGGGCACATGCCCGGCTGCACACACAGGAGATCAGACAGACAGAGAGGCCACGTGTGGACGGAGACAGAGGCTGGAGTGACGTGGCCACCAGCCAAGGGATGGTGAGGACTGTCTGGGCCCCGGAGCCAGGGGAATGGCAGCGGAAGCTGTGATTTCGGCCTCCAGGCTGAGGGTGTGAACTGGGCTGTTTTAACCTCCGGGGCTCTGAGGAAAGCAGTTGTGCACGTCCCCGTTCCAGCCTCTGGTGAGCGAGCCCTTATTTACTTACACGGTGTGTCGTGTGTTCGTGTGACGAGGGAAAGAGACGCGTGAGAAGGAAGCCACTCCCGTGGTTTTGGAGGCTGGAGAGGTGGCCTCATTCTCTCTCTAGGGAACGCCAGGGCCCTCCCCCCGCTGCCCCGGGCCCTGAGCAGGGGAGTTTGGAGAGGACTCTGGGGTGCAGGTGTGGCCAGAGGAGCTAACACCAGGGTAGGGGGATATGTTGGCAGGGGGTGTATGTGTGTGGGGAAAGGGGGTGCTGGCCCAGCCCCCCATGCTGAGGCCAGGAGGAGGGGGAGGGGCTCCTCTCAAGCCCCCCTCCCCCCCAGGTGATGGACGTGCAATTAACCTGCCTGCGGTTTTGCTGGCAACTAGAGGGGAACAGGAAGTGAGCGTATAAACAGGGCCTTTCAAGTTAAGACAAATTCATCAAACAGATGAGCCTGCAACGCAGACAGCAGCACCCCAGCCTCTGGGCCTCCAGTTGGGAGACAGCTCCGTTCAGGGACCCAGGTGCCTTCCAGGCCCTTCCAGGCCCTCCCTCCCCGCCCCACAGACTACCTAGGGCAGACCCTGGCCCCAGCGCCGGTCCTGGCGGGGGTGTGCTCTCTCTCTGGGCCTCAGTTTCCCCGTTTCCCTGGTGCCAGGCCCCCTCTCTGAGTGGCTCCCCATCCTCTGACTCCCCCTCTGGAGCTCCAGGTGTCAGACTTGGCCCAAAGCCCCTACACCTGAGTGGGATCCCGCCGCCCTGCCCCTGCCTGTGAGAGCAGGTGCCGCTCAGTGGGGCCCCTGGGTGCCCCCCCTCTCCAGACACGCGGCCTCTGTCCCCAGCAGCCGACACCTGTACCACAGAGCTGTGCTCACTGAGCTGGCTAGCGTTTATGTGTCAGGCCCAGGACGAGCTTCTTAAAAAAGTATTTTTATTGATTTCAGAGAGGAAGGGGGTGAGAGAGAGAGAGAGGTAGAAACGTCAGTGATGAGAGAGATCATGGATCAGCTGCTTCCTGCATGCCCCACCCCCCACTGACCAGGAATCAAACCATGACCTCCCGGTTCCTCGGTGGATGCTCAGCCACTGAGCCACGCTGGCTGGGCAACTCCTGCTTTTTATATAGAAACTAGCGGCCTGGTGCGTGGATTCGCGGTGCACATGGAAAGGAAATTAATTAGAAGAAATATTTTAATATCGTTCTTCGCCCTTTCTCTATAATAGAAGTGTCAACCAGATTCACGATCGACAATGACAGATTGAAACACATGCATGCAATTGGCACCAGTCAGAGCTTTATATGTATCGTGCATGTGAGAGTCAATGTAGCCTTTTAAGGATATAGAACAGCCCTGACCGGTTTGGCTGGGTGGATGGAGCATCGCCCTGTAGACTGAAAGGTCCTAGGTTCGATTCTGGTCAAGGGCATGTACCTTGGTTTCCATCACATCCCCAGTGGGAGGTGTGTAGGAAGAAGCTGATTGATGTTTCTAACTCTCTACTCCTCTCCCTTCCTCTCTGTAAAAAATCAATAAAATATATTTTTTAAAAAGGATATAGAACAAACTTGCTTCATTAGACCTGCTTTCTGATGTAGCTAAGCTTTTTCCAGCCAGTGAAGCACCCCAACTTCTCTTCCAGGTAGTTGTCAGCAACACAGCAGCAAATACCAACACGAAGCAGATTATTATTGTAGATCACGCAGGGAGAACAAAGGGTGGAACATTTAACTGCAGCCGTGTGTGCCTGTATGCTGCGCAGTGAGAAAACCTGAAGTCATTTTCAAGGTCCACCGTTTCTTCTTGTCAGTCGGGTCAAGTTTCTGAACTTTCTAAATCTCACTTTCTGGCTAATGAAAAGAAAATAGGATTCCATCAAGTCTCCTATCTGCCTACTCCAGGACTTCTGTGAGGATCAGATGAGATGAGGCATGAGAAAATGCGTCACAGACATCTGGTTACAGTGTAAAATGTTTGCACCTGGCTATAAAGCAAGCCGTGTTCCTGGGCTGAAGAAACTGCAAGGAGGCTAGTCACTAGGGAGAGGAAGCCGGGCGTTGCTATGTGACGTCATTACCCGGCGCCCACAGCGACCGCTTCCAGGCTGGGCTGAGCTGTGGGCCGCATTTTGAGCCGTGGGGTCTGGGCTACATTGGCTGCGATTTGATGGGGTGTCACTCTGGAGTGGAGGCGAGGCCTGTGTCCCACCTGGGAGAAGCTGAGCGTTGCTTTGTTGGCACCAGGTGCGAGTTGGCATTTCTCTGTAAATAGCCAGTGGGCATCACGGCAGCTCCTGCACTGAGCATCTGCCCTCTGGTGGTCAGTGTGCATCACAGCGACCGGTCTGCTGGTTGGACACTTAGCTTATTAGCTTTTTATATCTATAGATAGATATAGGGGTGTGTGTGTGTGTGTGTGTGTGTGTGTATACACGTGTGTGGGTGCATGGCTTCTTAGTGTTCCCTCCCTGCAGCTGTGACCACACTCAGTGCCCAGACCGTGGCTTCTAAATTCCATTCTCTGCTCAGAGCAGCAGGGGATTCTGGGGGAATGGCGGAATCCAGGGCTGGGGCCCTTGATGGGCCTGGCATGTCTTGTGGTGCCCAGGAGGGAGGCCGTGTTCACGGATCGATGGAGGCGTCAGGGGTGGCACGGAGCTCGCAGGGGCCCCACCGGTCAGTCAGAGCACTAGTGCCACCTTCACTCCTGCTGCCAGTGACTCATGGAACACACGCGGGTGAGCACGGCATGGGGGACGAGGCTGGCTCCTGAACGGACAGAGAAGAATGGAGTGAGAAGACCTCCACTTGGCAAATGGCGCGTTAATAAACGATCCAGGGCCCGGGCCGGCAGCTCAGTGGTCGGGACACTGTCCCGTGCACCAAAAGGTTTTGGGTTCGATCCTGGTCAGGGTGGGGATAGGAGGCAACTGATGGATGTTTCTTCCTCACATCAATGTTTCTTTCTCCCGCCCTCCCTCTCTCTCTTAAATCAATACCCTCGGATGAGGATTTTTAAAAAAATCACTGCCCAGCCTGTGTGGCTCAGTGGTTGAGCATCGACATGGGAACCAGGAGGTCAGGGCTCGATTCCCAGTCAAGGGCACAGGCCCAGGTTGCGGGCTCGACCCCCAGTACAGGATGGGCAGGAGGCAGCCGATCCATGATTCTCTCTCATCATGGATGTGTGTCTCTCCCCCTCCCTCTCTGAAATCAATAAAATTATGTATTAAAAATTCATAGTCATGACGTAGAAAGACCATTCCTAAAGATGGAGGTCTGCTCTTCACCTTCAGGGTCTCAAAGTGGCCCCCCAGCAAGAGGGCAACCTTCTGGTTGCCTTGTCAGTTGACGGTGACATCCAGAGCCCCAGCTCGGGGTCCGTGGGCTGTGGGACGGGGCTCGTGGGCCCCGACACCCCTCGGTAGCAGGCTGCCCACTTCCCGGGTGCTGACCCGGCTCCGGACCACAGCGGGGACTGAGGCTTTCCCAGGCCTGAGCAACAGAGCCAGACCTGAACCAGACGGGAGGAGACAGGAAAGGCCACAGCCCAGAGCAGCGTGGCCGCAGCCGGGAAGGAATACGGGCACAGGGCCTGCAACTCACTCGCGGAAACTCAGCACCAGGAGATGTGGTGGACTGGGGCCCTCAGGTCAGGGTGGTGGGTATATAGGGGCTCTGTTCTAACAGCTGTCCTGTAATCGGGGATTATTCACAAGCAAAAAAGTTAAAATAAATCCAAACAGCCACAAAGCGCACACACACACACACACACCCTACACAGAGGATGCAAAGACAGTGGCCGACGGGAGGGGGTCTCTACAGCCACAGTCCCACTGAGACGGCATCTAACACGGCAAAGAACTCTTTTTTGTTGTTGTTAAGTGTATTTTATTGATTTTTTACAGAGAGGAAGGGAGAGGGATAGAGAGTTAGAAACATCGATGAGAGAGAAACATTGATCAGCTGCCTGCTGCACTCCCCCCACTGGGGATGTGCCCGCAACCAAGGTACATGCCCTTGACTGGAATCCACCTGGGACTCTTCAGTCCACAGGCCGACGCTCTATCCACTGAGCCACACCCGTCAGGGCAGGCAAAGAACTCTTCAAAAACAAAACAAAACTTTTCTTATATGTGTGTTTTTATTGATGTCAGAGAGAGGAAGGGAGAGGGGTGGTGAGGGCAAGAGGGTGGTGAGGGCAGGAGGGTGGTGAGGGTTGGAGGGTAGTGAGGGCAGGAGGGTGGTGAGGGCTGGAGGGGTGGTGAGGACTGGAGGGTGGTGAGGGCTGGAGGGTGGCAGGGCCCACGGCGGGGCTGGGGGACAGGGTGTGGCTGTGAGAAGCCCAGGTGAGAGATCTGTGGGTCGGAATGTCCTGAGCCCTGCGGTGCCCGGGCCCTGGCTGTGACCTTGCAGCATAATTTTGCAAGCCGTTGCCCTGGGCGGAAAGTGGGGAAAGGGTCTGTGGGATGGCGTGTGTGTGTTTGGCTTTTTCCCCAGCAGCGGCATGTGGATCTGTAATTATTTCAAAATGAAAAGCTTAACCCAAAATAAATCCTCACTAAGACACTTGAGATGTCTCTCAAAGTGGGGTTCCCTTGGGAACCTGCATCAGAATTACTCAGGGAGCCGTTTATGGGAGCTCCTGGACCCCACCCCCAATTAAGAAACCCAATTTCCTGGCCGGGAACCCGAATCCTCGGCCAGCATCCTGGGACTGTCCTGCATGTGGACACAAGACTCCGCAGTGAGACTCCTGTTCCCTCGAGTCGGCCCCTGAGCAGAGGGACAGAAATGTGGTGGTTTGGGGGAAGCATGTCCACAAATTGCCTGCTCCTTTGCCCATCAGAGAGGAGGTCTGCATCCCCGCCCCCTGGGACCAGGCCTGGCCTCCAGGACTGGTTTGGCTCTTTCAGAAAAGCCCTTTGGCATGGTCAGTGTGGCTCAGGGGTGGAGCACTGACCTCTGACCCAGGAGGCCACGCTTTGATTCCCAGTCAGGGCACAGGCCTGGGTTGTGGGCTGGATCCCCAGTGTGGGGTGTGTAGGAGGCAGCTGATCCATGATTCTCATCATGGATGTTTCTATCTTCCTCTTCCTTCCTCTCTGAAATCAATCTACTCTAATAAAAGAGTAATATGGAAATTAACCATCACGTGGAGACACCTAAGCGATGCCCACCAGCCAAGCCATGCCCCCAGCCAGTCAGAGTGGCTGTATGCAAATTAACCCAGCCAAGATGGAGGCCCACAGCCATGGAGCTAGAGCAAACAGGAAGCTTCCATTGCTCCAGGAGTAAACTATCTGCCTAGGCCAGCTGGGCCTCTCTCTGCTCAAGGCAACAATGTTTCAATTATAGAGGCCAAAGAGCTGAAGCAAATAGCAGGCTTCATTCCCTGGCTAGGTCTCCACTCAAAGTAAAAAAGTTTCAATTATAGAAGATAAAGAAACCCCAGAAACCTGATTCCAGCCAGCCTTGCTGGGATGTTGGGTCAATGGGAGCTGTGGGCAGCTTGCAAACGGCCCTCAGTCCCTCACCCAGGCTGGCCAGGCATGCCAGCAGGTGGACATCCCCTGAGGGGTCCCAGACTGCAAGAGGGCACAGGCTGGGCTGAGGGACCCCCCACCCCCAGTGGACAAATTTTTGTGCACTGGGCCCCTAGTTAAAGAAAAAAATATATATAAAAAACAAACATGAGGATGCTAGCTACACCTTTGCACCAACAAAATAAAAAGAAATCTAGATGGTTCTCTAGAAAAAAAGCAAACACCAAGAGTGACTCAAGAAGTAGAAATAACCGTTGGAAGGTGGGAAGGGGTCAGGAATCCATCCATAACGATGTCACCAGCCCTCGTGGGTGTGGCTTAGTGGGTAGAGCATCGGCCTGCAGACCGAAGGGTCCGGGTTAGATTCTGGTAAGGGCACGTACCAAGGTTGCTGGCTCCTCCCAGCCCCGCCCTGGTCAGGGCTCCTGTACGAGGCAACCAGTCAGTGCGTCTCTCTGTCTTTCCCTCTCTCTGAAAACCAATGAAAAAAACAATCCTCCATGAGGATTGAAAAAAAAAAAAAAAAAAATCACAGGCCCCGAGGGGCTGACCCACAGGTTTGACCAAAATGTCCTGGAATCAGAGCAGATGTGTGCACCCCCGAAGCCTGGGGGCCCGGCTGCCTTTGCAAACGCAGATGCAGAGTCCTCCCCACGGGTGGGGATTTCCTCGCTGTCGGATGAAATGTCTCTGGTTAAAACCTCTGTTTCTGCGCAGGCTTTCTTGTTGTCCCGTCGCTTCTCTTGTGGGGATCAGCGTCCGCCTCTCCTCTGGGACGTGTGGGCTTTGAGGCACAGGGTTCCCATTGTTTCTTCGTTTATAAATAGTTTGCGATTTCTATTTTGACTTCCTTCTGCAGCCCAGAGTCACTTTGGAGGCTGTCCGGGAACCTCCCGGGGGTGCATTCTTTCTTCTGTTGCCTTCCTCTTCCCTTCGGAGCGAGTCCATTGCATCAGAGAGAGGGGACCCGTGGTTTCTGCTCGTGAGTTTATCCGATTCCTTTGGCGGCCCGGGCACTGCTCCGGCCTTTGTGAAAACCATGGTCTCTGCTCGCTGGCCTCCAAGTTCCATTGCATAGATCTGGCGGATTCCGTGCTCAAATCTGTGTTATTCTTGATGTTTTTGGGTTAATCCTCACCAAGGATGTTTTTTCCATTGATTTTTAGAGAAAGTGTAAGGGGGGGAAGTGAGACAGAGAGAGAGAGAGAGAGAGAGAGACATCTATGTGAGAGAGACACATCAATTGGTTGCCTCCTGCATGTGCCCCAACAGGGCCAGGGATCAAACCTGCAGCCCAGTTATGTGCCCTTGACTGGAAGTCGAACCCGAGACCTCTTGACCCGAGTGCCGACACTCTAACGCTGAGCCCAATGGCCAAGGCCACGGTTTTCGTGTACAGTTACAGCCCTCACGCCCCAGCAGGGGGCTCGGGGACAGGCTGCTGGCTGATGTCCCTTCCTCCACTCGCCATGTGGCGGTGGTGGGTGTGCAGGTGGCAGGAACGGGCACCAATGATGCCCTGGAATGTCAGGGGGCAGAGGCGGGAAAGGGTCCTTCCTTCCCCTCAGTGAGGAGGGAGGGCCGGCACCTGCAGGCTTCACACCCAGGAGTGTGTGTGTGTGTGTGTGTGTGTGTGTGTGTGTGTTGGGGGGGGGGCACGGGTCAGGGCGAACAACTGGAGGGTGTCTTGGTGCGATGACCAATGAGCAGAGCTGGCCTGGGACCAGCCAGCTCACGCCGGCCTCAGCAGCAGAATCCGCATCCTTGGCCTGGACTTCCCGGGTGAAGTCCATGGAGCTCCTCAGAAAAACTGTTTTAAAATAAATATATCGACGGATTGACTTTAGAAAGGAAGGGAGAGGGGGAGAGAGAGAAACATCAGTGATGAGAGGAGATTACGACAGGCTGCCCCCTCCACGGGGATGGAGCCCACACGCAGACCTTTGCCCAGACCCTTGTCGAACCTCCACCTCCTGGTTCCAGCGCCGACCAGGCCAGCCAGGCCCGAATGAAGGTTTCAAATACACAAAGCACGTCGGGTTAGGAAGGAGACCAACTACAGGGAAACACAGCCGTGAGTGTCACACAGGGTTTGTGTGTTGTGCGCACGTGTACTCGAACATATCGCAGACCTGGCAGCATCTGTGCTTCTTCATTCCAGGGACGCTCCCCCCCTTTGCCGGCCCTGGCGACCAGAAAGGGTCCTCGGAGAGTCCGGGAGGATGCAGCCTGATTTGGAAATAGCCGTCGTTTCAGCAGAGTCGCCGATTCAGAACCGAAGGCGGTGAACCTGTGCTCAGAGGTCAGCGAGCAGCGAGGTGGGTCCTGTCCCATCCCAGGTCCCCCCACCTCAGGGCGATCCTGGGGCCCTGCCAGTCCTGGGGTGGCCTGGAGTGGAATCTGTGTCCGTCTATCCCGAGTGGCCTGAGGGCCCGCCTGAGTGTGCGGGGACCCACAGCATGTGTGGTGATGACCGGGACACTCACACCGCACCCTGGGGCCCGGCTCCCATCTGTTTGCTCGCTCATGTCCTGTGCTCCCCACGCCCTCCTCCTCGTTTCCTGCCCCGTCAGATGCAGCAAGCTGTCTGTCCCAATTCTGTTTCTGCTCACAGTGAAGAGGTTTCCACGGTCCTTCTATCACCGAGGAATGACTTTAAACTTCTGACGTGCATATCTGGGCTCATCTCTCCCCACCTGGGTCCAGAAGGACTCAGTATCCAGCCCTGGCCAGTGTGGTTCTGTGGGCAGAGCGTGGGACTGCGGCCTGAAGGGTCCCGGGTTCGATTCCTGGCAAGGGCATGTACCCCGGTTGCAAACTAGATCCCCAGCCCTGGTCTGGGCACGTGTGGGATACAACCAATCGGTGTGTCTCTCTCACATCGATGTTTCCCTCTGCCTCTCCCCCTCCCTTTCACTCTCCCTATACATCAATGGAAAAATATCCAAATATCTGAGAGAGGATTAACAACAATCAGCATCCAAACTGTCCCATCATGAAGGAGACACAGGGCTTCCCAGTCCTATTTCCCTTGAGCCCTCCCCACCGACACCCGCCCCCCCACCCACCCACACACACAGTTCCCGGATGAGGTCACAGGCCTCCCCCGACCGTGGAGAGCCTTTCGGCTCCTGTGTCCCAGGCCTCCTCTGGCACCCAGTCCCACATTGTGTGAGCGCACAATGTGGCCGTTACTTCAGATGGTGCTTGTAGGAAAGACACTGGCCCAGCGCTGGGCGTGACCCGGGGAAGGGTTTGCTTCTCCTCCCCACGAGCCGCTGCGCTGGGCAGAGACGCCCGGGCACCCTCACCCTCCTCCAAACCCCACGCTGCCCCACAGCTGGGAGCCCAGCCAGCCCGGTCTGGTGTAGTGTCTTCCTGGTCTCTGTTGGTGGCTGTCACCTGTGTTTTTTTTCCCCCTGGGAGGTT
Organism: Murina feae; assembly: GCA_004026665.1. Classification (NCBI taxonomy): domain Eukaryota; kingdom Metazoa; phylum Chordata; class Mammalia; order Chiroptera; family Vespertilionidae; genus Murina; species Murina feae. The sequence continues at coordinate 13,919 of PVJC01006320.1, read as the reverse complement.
ATATTTGATCCTTTTCTGTTTGTTCTAAAATGTCCTCACGGCCCCAGCGGCTGCTGCTATTGGTTGAGTGACATTCCTGGGCACCGAAAGGTCGCCAGTTCGATTCCCAGCCAAGGTTGTGGGTTCCGTTCCTATCAATGTTTCTCTCTCTCGCTCTCTTTTCTTCTCTCTAAAATCAGTTAAAATATTCAGGAACTTATTACAAAAATAACGCGTCGTCATGGGACTTCTTCGGCTCAGGTGGTTTTCCTGCCGCCTTTGCCTTGAGGCCTCTGGCCATGGGGTTCCTTTTAAATAGTGCGACTCAGGGAACTATGGGCTTGCTTCCCATGTTACTGCACTTCTTCCTACGTGGTACGCATTGCACGGTTTACTCCGTGTTTCAGAGAATTCTCCAGTGTGACCCCCAGGTCACTGCCTGTCTGGGCTACCCCACCGCCCACCTGTGGAGTATTTTTTATTTCAGTGTCCAAATGTTTTATATCCCAAAATAGCTACTTGGTTTTTGGAAAAGTACCCTCCCTCCCAAATATACTTTTATAGATTTCAGAGAGGAAGAGAGAAGGAGAGACAGAAACATCAGCGATGAGAGAGAATCTCATCACTGGGCCTGTGCACGCCCCAACCGGGGGAATGTGCCCAACGGGCATCAAACCCGAGACCCTTCAGGCCACAGGCCGAGGCTCTATCCACTGAACCAGACCGATGGGCTTTGGAACGTTTTTAAATTTGATTTTTTTTTTTTTTTTGTACATAGAGAATATATCCTTGTAAAAACGTATAGGACACAAACTCCTGAGGAGGAAGGCAACGCCCGGCAGCAATCCCAAATGCGCAGCTTCCTCTGACTGCAGACTGGCCCTGGCTTCCGGGACATGGCGAGGACGGGCCACCCGCGGCGAGGACTGGCCGGCAGCACCGCGCCCCGGCGCCATCCCTTCCTCGTTCCCCACACGTTCCCCTCGACGGAACCGGGGAGGCAGGCTCTCCTCTGCGGCTCACCATCCCGCGGCCCCGCCATCGCAGGCCGCCGAGGCCACGTGGGCTGGGTCCTCTCCCGCCCTGGGCACCCAGCTCCGTGTCAGTGGGGGGAGGAGTCAGCGGTTGCCCCAGCGACGCCGCAGGACAAACACCCCGCCGCCCCGCGGCGCACAGCTCCGCCCTCGCCGCCCGCCCATTGGCCAAGACGCGCACCTCCCGCGTCTCCGCGCCACCCCATTGGCCCGCTTCCGCGACCCAGACAAAGGGAGCGGTGGCGGCGGGCGGTGATTGGGCGGGGCGGGCGGTGATTGGGCGGGGCGAGGGCGCAGCGCGGCGAAGGCGGGCGCAGCACCCGGGCAGGGGCGCGGGCGGGAGAACCCCGGGGCGCGAGGTCGGTAGGGGCGGGGACCGGGGGCGGGAGGGAGCGGCGCGGCGGGAGCTGCGGAAAGACTGAGGCGCGGGGCGGAGCCGGGGCGGAGCGCCTCCGCGGGGGCGGACGCGGCGCCCCTGGAGGGCGGTGGCCGTGGGGCACGGGGAACCCGCCAGCCCCTCCGCCCGGGGGCTCCAGCCCGGACCGCGGTCGCCGCCTTGTTTCCCCCGAGGGTTCCGCGTCCGTGTCCGCATCTTGGCGGGAACGTGGGAAGGCAGGAGCCCGGCCCAAGAAGAACGCTCCTGGGCCCCGAACCTGCAGCCACACCGCAGCCCGGCATCAGGACGCGCCGCTTGCCAGCGTCGGAGCCCCCAGCGCGGTCTGCGGCCGCGGGGAGGAGGCGAGGGCCTTGGCGCCGGGAGAAGATCGCGACGCCAGGACTGGAACCTCCTCGCGCTCCCTGCAGGGTTGCCTCGGCGGGTTGCATCGCCAGGGAGGGGGGGACGCAGCGTGGGGCGACCGGCCGGGCGGGAGTGGCTTTGGGGGTCCCCAGGCCAGCGGTGGGCCTGCAAGGCCGCCCTCGGAGCGCCGCCAGGTACGTGTGTTTTCCTTGTTTGCCGCGCGCGCGGCGCGCACTTGGCTCACGGAACGAATAAAAACCCGGCTGGTGTGTACGCGCCTTTTCCTGCCCCCGCGTCTGCCTGCGGGGCTCCGGGAGGGCCGTCGGACCGGGTGGAGGCGGGTCCCGCTGCGCCTCGGGGCTGGGCGCGGAGGGAGGGCGCGTTTGGAAATGGTCGTCCCTTTTCTCCAGGTTCGTTTACTTCTCCGCAGAGACCGTGCGTCCTGCCCCGGCCCGCAGCCGCCTCTCGCACCCGCCCCAACTCCTGGGAAACGGTTTAGGGGGGGGTTGGAGGGAGCTCAGAATGGGGAGACCCCATCTTGGCCCCATCCATACTGACTTGCAGCTCCCCTCGTCCAGTGGTAGCCCCTCCCAGGCCCAGGAACCGGCGCCTTGAGGGTTGGGGGACGCCCAGGGGTTTTGCTTTTTGAGGGGTTAAGGGGGGGAGGACCGGCAGTCGGCCCGGGGCTCCCTCTCCTCCCCCATGCCCACTTCAAACAAAAGAAGTCCTTGGGGAGTCTTTTTGGGGGAGAAATCGGAATGTGAACCTGTAGGGTTCCCCCTTCCCTCCCGCCCTAAGACGGGATTGAATTTTTACAACAAAGGGGAGGATTGGAGAGGGTCGGAGGAAAGGGCGCGCTTTTCCTGGGGGGGTGGGGGGGGCCTTTAGGAGAGCGGATGCACTTTGACTTTCTCCCTGATTAAGGGGCCTCCAGTAACCTTACGCTCGGATGAGGGTTCGTGTTTGGAGAAAAAGAAGCGCCTCCTTAGTGGGAAGGTGGGGGTCTGGCCTCCAGGCGGTGGGGAGAGAATGAACCCCCTGGGGTGAATATACTTGCGGGGGGGTGGGGAGAGACTGAAAGCGAAGGGTCCGAGAGTTAAAGGGGAAAGTAATTTTGTGTCCTTTTCTCCCCCCTCCCCCCCATAACCTGGAACAAAGAGCCGAGAGCTGAATGGGGGAGGCGGCTGGAGCGCAGGGCGCTCTGGAAAGGGCCTCGCCGCCCCCCCCCCGCCCCCCCGGTTCCCGCGCATCCCCCCGATGTTCCCCGTGGAGTTCGGGGTGGAAAGGAAAGAAGGCCCCGCCCGAATGGGCTCTGTCCCGGACCCCAGCCCCGGGGACCCTCTCCGCTGGCTCGGAGGTTAAGCGGCTGGGGGGTGGGGTGGGCGGAGGGCCCTTCCCGGGGACAGATGAGGGGCGCGCGGGGTCCCGGATGCGCGCAGACCCGTGTCCACCGAAGGTGCGGACCCCACTTCCCCCGAAATAAACCGCTGCCACCGAGGCTCCGGGCTCCGGTGGAGAAGGCGCCGCAGATGGACGGCCCCCCGACTCCCCGCATTCTCCCGGCCCCTTGTCTCCAGGGTACTTGAGGGTGGCAGCCACTGCAGTGACTTTCCATTTTGGATTTAAAAATGCGCGGAGAATGCTGGCCTCGCTCCGTCTCAGGCCCGGAGGGACCCCTTTCGAGCGGCGAGCATGGAACCGGCCACCCTCCGCCTCCGCCTGCCCTGCGGGGCGCACCCCGGCCTGGCAGCGCCTCCACGGCTCCCTTCGCGGCAATTTAGGGCAAAGTGTCCCTTCTCCCGCCGCCCAAGGGCGTGGACAGAAGGCTTGCCCGAGGCGCGCGGGTTCCGTGCGGATTATGCGGGGCTGGACCCACAGGGGCCGCGCCCCTACCCGAGCCCCGCTGAGGGTGCCCCGCTGTGGGTGCCGCGCTGGAGAGCGAGCCCTCCCGGGGCTGGCGTTGGGCAGCAGCTGGGGCGCCGAGGGCCCCCAGCCGCACTGGGGGAACCCCCACCACTCCCCTCGCGGCTGCCTGGCGGCCCCATCCCCCACTCCCCTCCCTTTGTTCGTCTCTCCGGATTCGGAGTTGAAAGTGGCAGGGAAAAAATAATTAGGAAGAAATAAAAGACAAAACGGGGTGCGCTGTCCGACACTCCACGGGCGCCTCGTAAATCTTAGGGGCCTGACAAAGGCCATGGCCCCAAGGTACCTGGGAATTTCGGAGCTACTGGGTGACCTCGCTGTCTCCCCAACACCCCTCTCCCGAGCGAGCGAGGGCAGAGTGTTCTTGGGGTATCCCCCACCCACTTGTGGCCAGCGCACGATGCCCCAGGTCCAAGCCTGGAATCAGCTAATTCTCAGAGGTAGATATTGTCGTGGGGGGGTGGATCTGGACACTGAGTGACGGGGGCCCCAAGACCCCTATCCCAGGAGGGGGAGCAAGTACCCCCACCCCCTTGTGAACCAAATAAGTATCAGGGTGCAGTATTTCTCCTGTTTCAGCTGCCTCCGGAGGGGCGATGGGAAGGGCCCAGGAGGATGGGGGTGGGCGAACCCCTGCGCGGGCGACGCCTTTGTCTGGCCCAGCCAGCGCGCCTGGGCCTGGGCTTCCAGGCACCGTTCCCTGCCCAGGTGCGCAGGCCGCGGCCGGAGGGACCTCGGACGGGACGGGGCTGAGCCTCGCTGCCCCCGCGCTGTGGACGCTGTGGACCGAGCCGCGGCCGGGAACAGCGGCCCGTGCGATGCACCCGGGAGCTGCGCGCAGGAGGCAGACGGAAGGGGAGGGAAGTCCTGCCCGTGTGGTGGTTTCAAAATCTCGAATTAATGGGGAAAATAGTAACCGGCTCTTGAACACAGACAAGAGGTGAGTGAGGGGCGTCTTTTTAATTCACCCCCCAGTCGTGGCGGCGCGACCGGCCTCCCGACGAGGGAAGGGAAGCGAATGCGGCCACATGGAACCTGTGTTGCCGGGAGCGCAGCAGCGGCCCCGGCCCCGGGAAGTAACCTGATCGCCTCCGAGCAGCAGCTCCGAAAGCGAGGCCGGCGGCCCAGGTATCGTTGCTTTATAACCCGAATTTACAATGAAAGCGTTCTCCTTTATGGATAGAATAGATTAGATTTCACAACTTAATTCACCGGAATGGCTCCGTTTAAGGGCGCTCGGGCTGATTTTATTACGCCAAGCCAAATTGCATGTTTGTGGTCTTAACGAAAAGCGATTGTGACATAAAAATACATAATTTTTAAAAAACCAGCGGGTCCGACCCCCCACCCTCCTCTCTCCATCCCCCCTCCACACCCCCGGGTTCCTCAGTTTGGGAGAAGACCGAGAATTATTTCTTGTTTTCCGTGGGAGAGACGGACTCACACGGGGCGGGGGGGAGGGGAGCGCCCAGGAGCTGGGCACCTGGAGCGGCGACCCCCCACCCTCCCCAAGCCGCGTGCATGCGGGCCATTTACCCCGAAGGCTTGGGGCCGCTCCCTGCTCCCCCAGATCTTTCCAACGTCCAAGTTCCTCCCAGCACAGGCTCTGCACCACCCAGAGGGGCTGGCGACTCTGCCTGCCCGTGGCGCGCGGCAGCCTCCCCTGGCAGCGCGTGGCACCGGCATGGACAGGGCTGACGCTGCGCCCCACAGGGCCTGCCCCGCGCCGCCCGGACGCAGGAGCTCCCTCCAGGGCCGCTGTCTCCACCGCTGCCCGGGGAGTGGGCGCCGGGCGCAGAACTTCACAGACCCAGCTTCTGAGCAGCCCCTGCACCGCCCTCCGAACGAGGGAGGCTGGTCTTACCCTCTGAAGATGGAGGCCTTGATGGCCCAACCTAACCTCGCGCTCCTGCCTGCGGCCCATTCTGTCGCTTCCCATTAACCACCTCCTTTCTCCAGACGGCGGCGGGGCGCCCTCTCCCCTCCCCCCACCCTATTAGGTGGTTTGCTGAGGCCTGGTTTCGCCCCAACCCCTCCTAGAGGATCCTGGGGTCAAAGGCAACCCCTCGTTGTCGGTTGGGACGAGGTGGCGGGCCTTGGCGGAGCCGGGGAGTCGGGGTGAGAAGGCCCGAGTGCCCGTGGGTGCGTGGGCTGCAGGCTGCGGGGTGGGCCCTAAATTAAATCCTCGCAAAGCCCGACCTTGTGTTTTCCTCTGCCTTTGGCGGCGGCTGTTTTTTCCAGGATTCCTGCTGCTGGGGGAGGGGTTGTTATTATTTTTGTCGTTGTCACAACCTCCTGGAAAAAGCCCCTGGCCTTGGAACGCGTAACAATGGCGCAGCGGGTTCCTGCAGGCAGTGCCCCTCCCCTGCGCCTCCCGGGGCGCCTCTACCCCCACGCTGCTGCGGGGACGTGGTGGGGGGTGCCCCACAAGTCCACCGCCGTCTGGGGTCTTGCCCCAGTCACTTCTGGGAGGGGGGCAGCGCTGGAACTCGAGGGAAGTAGGTAGTTCGCTCCAGCATCCTGGGGGGGCCAGGGCCTTCCTTCCACCTCCACCTGCACCCCCAGCCCACCAGGTGCGGGCACCACAGTGTCCCTTCCCCAGGAATTCGATCCCTGTTTGCTTTTGGGGTCAGCGCTAGCCCAGAGGCAGTTAAAGATTAATGGGCTGGGCTGGCCCTGGGGGCTGGAAGGGCATTGGATCCAAGTGGTGTGTCTGCTAGTTTTTCAGTTTTGGGTCCCCCGTGGCCTCTGCACGGTCTGGGTTGAGTCCTTTGTCCCATCTGCCCCACCCACAGGCCTGAACAGTGGGCTCCACTGGACAGCAGCTGTGGGCTCACCTGTTGGCCAGAAGGGAATGGGGGTGCTGTGGTTGCTGGGGGCAGCCGGGACCAAGCCTCCTGCAGACCCGGAGAGGAGGGGACTCTGGCCCCCCGCCTTTCCCCTGGGGAAAGCAACTTGGGCTGATGTGAGTCCCCTCCGTGGTCAGGAGGGGAGGGGGCCGGAGAAGGCCCTTGGCCCATCCATCACTCGAGGAGGCGGGCTCCGGGCGCCGTGGGACACCCCCCCCCCCCAGCTCCTGCCCTGCCCTGAGTTATTTGCATTTAAGCCGTGCCAGGTGCGTGGAAGTGAGTGACACTCAGGCCGGCCTGCGCGGATGACAGGAATTGAACTTTAGTCCCCGGGCAATTAAGGCGGCTGGGACTGTACTTCATTAATGGTTGTTATGCAATAAAAACGATAAAATGGTCCCTATTTGCGATTTGAAAATGCAATTTATTTTAATTTACATTGCTAAGTGCTTGTGGGGCTGGATGGGGGCAGCCGGGCATCCCTGGCAGGGAGGGAGCAGGAATGGCCAACCTGAAGCCGGACCGGGACAGCAGGGGACGCGGAGGAGGCCGAGGAGCAGGCCGTGGCCTCGCTGGCGGGAGAGGACTATCCTCGCTGCCCTTTAAAAGGGTGAAAAGTCGCTCCTGGTCTGGCCCTCTGGCCCTGGTGCGGAGAGTGGCCCTCGGCAGGGCTGTACCCTGGGGACTCAGGGTGCTTGGGCACAGATGCGCTCCCAGCCCACTCCCCTGGGAAGTTCCTCAGGCCCATGAGCAGCCTGGCTGCTGCCTCTGGGACCCCCAGTGCCAAGAGGCCTTGCCGGCTCAGCCGCTGTCCTGCCCGCTGCATGGATTCTCCTGCCAGGAGGGTCACACGTCCTGTCCAGAGCCTGAGACCTAACCAGGACCAAGGCCGAAGGGCCTGTCCCTCACAGATGCGGGTAGAGCAGAACCAGGGTCACGGAGGCCGGGTGGCCTAGAACCCAGCCTGGAAGGGGTGGGGCCTAGCTTTGCACAAAACGGGGAAAGAAACAGCCTAAGGATCAGGGCTGGAGCCTGAAGCAGACACCTGACCATCTTCCCTGAGGTGGCCCCTGGGCCTCCACCAGATCTGGACACCCAGTGCCTGGCCACACAGTCGGTTCAGAAGCCCACCCTTGGCACTCAGAACCAGGGCGCCAGCCTGTCACCCTCTCCCCACACACACACAATTCCACACATACACTCACACACAATTACACACACATACACGCACTCACACACAATCACACATGCACACACATACACACAGTCACACACACACACATTAATACACTATACACACACACACACACACACTTAGAAGACGCTATGGTGCCGGGAGGACAGGGCTGATGCAGCACAGGGATGGGGAGAGGTAGGGAGGCGCCCTCATTCCTCTGTTCTCCCCTCCAGGCTCCTGAGCACCTAGGGGTCTCCCTGCCCCTCCCAGCAAAAATGGTCCCAGCCTCCGCCTCCCTCTCCCTCCTGGTGCCTCCGCCTTCCTCTCCCTCCTGGTGCCTCCGCTTGCTGAGTTAATTGGCAAACTTCCCCAGAAGTGAGCTTGGATGGAAATTAATAATTTCCTTGCCTCGCGCTCATTACTGACCATGCCAGCTGGGAGGGGTCTGGGGCTGGAGGACCCCTGCACATCAGCATGAACAAGGTCTTGGGTGTCTGGGGTCCCCGTGGCTGGGCTGGTGGAGGTGAGGCGCCGTGTGGCGGGGTCCCCAGCAGACCTTGGCCACAGGCAGCTGCGCTGCGGCTCCTTGGCTGGGCCTTGGGCACCTTGTGAAAGACAGCTGTGCCGGGTTCTCAGGGGCCTGGTGGGAACCCAGCCGCCAGCCCCCCTACCCCCACCAGCGACAGAGTGGCCTGGGGGTGCGGGTGTGGCCAGATGGCTCTGATCCAGGCAGCCTGACTTCTACCCCGAGGCCTGGATAGGCTGCAGGGAGCAGGGCAGGGCTCTTCCTCCAGGAGCGTTTGCTGAACGGAAGGTGGATGGAAGGATGGAGGGTGGATGGAAGGACGGTGGGTGGATGGATGGATGATGAGGCCTCCTACCAGCAAAGGTGGTTTCCTAAGCCCCTTGGTGGTCCAGGCTGCCTGTGGCCGCTGGCCTCACAGGCCCCACCCAGACATTGTCCTTGGAGACCCAGAGGTCAGAGCCCACCGAGGGGACAGACCAGGGCTGGGCGGGGGAAGAGCGGGTCCCTGGCCGCTGCAGTGACCAAGCTCACAAGGGACATGAGAGACCCCTCCCCCAATGTGGGCAGGGACATGTAGGACCCAGGGATGCAGCCCCCCCACCCAGCTGGCCCTGCATCTCCAGGAGGTCAGGTGTGACCAGAATGAAGCTGGGGGCTGGGTCTGATGGCGGAGGGGGCAGGGGATGGGCTGTGGGAGGAGGGCAGGCCTCCGTGTCTTGGGGACAGGCTCCCAGACGGTGGCCAGCACTGGACACGGCCTCTGCACCCCCGGCCACCCTCTGTCCACCCAGACACTCCTGGAGCGTGGTGGGCTGTGGGCCCGCACTCCAGCTCTGGGTGCCCCGCAGGGCCTGCCTGATGCTTTGTCTCAAAGCTGCTGGACGTGAGGCAGGAGGGAGAGGAGAAGGAAGAGAAAGCCCTGGCTCTGGTAGCACCTGTCCTGTTGGGTCCCCACAGTAAAGACGGAGGCACAGAGAAGTTGAGTAACTTGCCCAAGGCCACACAGCAGGGTTCACACAAGGTCTGCTGATTTGAAGCCTGTCTCTGTCCCTCACAGGACCTAGTCCTTCCCTCAGGTCACAGGACGGGCCCCGCCCCCATGGCCTGAGTGGGGCAGCTGGCCCTGCTCCCCAGGCTCAGCTGGCTGGGTTGGGCCTGGCAGGGGGGTGCGGGAAGCCCCACTGAGGGCATTACCAGGAAAGCGGTGTCTCCCCTCCTGCATTTCGCGGCTTGCACCCACAGGGGGCCCTGGGTAGGCCCAGGAAGGCCGAAGCGAAGCGCCTGAGGCCCCAGCTCATGAGGTAGAGTCTGTGGGAACCCAAGGCCCCAGTCCCGCCCGGGATCCGGGTTCCAGGCCTGGGAGAGCCAGCTGCCATGCCAGCCTGGGACAGAGGCAGGCCGGCTCCGACGCCCTGGCCTGAGGCCTGTGTGGGCGTGGGAGGGAGGCCTGGGCCCTGGGGTGGGGTTTCCGTGGGTCAGCTTTCTCACCTCAATGGGGCAGGACGCAGGGCGAATGGGCCCCGGACAGCGGGAGTCACCACCTGGCCTGCAGGCTCCTGACCGCTGGGAAGGGACCAGGCCGGAGCACCCTGGCTGTGCTGAGGGCTGAGGCGGCTCCCACCCACTCAGGACCTTCCTCCTCCTCGTGGAGGTCCAGTGGCCCGCCCAGGCCCTCCGGCCTCTGTGTGGTGGGAAGCAGATGCGGGGATGGGGGGCGCTTCCCCAACCTGAGCTGTCAGGGCCTGGTGGGCCCCAGAACCGTCCCGTCCTCCACTCAACCTGTCCTGTCGGTCCCCGCGGCTCCTGCCCTCGGATCTTGTCAGAGCGTTACTGTCGGCGAAATCACAGGTGCCATGTGTCGGTTTAGTTTTTCTTTTGATTTAAATACATATTTTTATTGATTTCAGAGAGTAAGGAAGAGGGAGAGAGAGACCATCGATTGGTGCCTCCTGCAGGCCCCACACTGAGGATGGAGCCCGCAACCCAGGCACGTGCCCCGACCCAGAATCGAACCGTGACCTCCCGGTTCCTAGGTCAACACTCAACCCCTGAGCCACACCCGCGGGCTCGGGGCAGTGTTTCTCATGCTCAAGGAAACCGCGCCTTTTGCAAAGCATGTCGGGCCCCTGCGGCTCCTGCCCAGCCCAGCACCCGAGGACCGGCAGCCCCTCCTTGGAAACTCGGAGCCGGAGGCACCGCCTGGAAGGGGCTCCCCCACGGCCCCCGAGCAGCAGGCCGTGGAGTCAGTGCCCTGTGCTCGGTGAAAGAGTCCGACCAGAAAGCGTGTGATTCCTCTCAGTTTCGTGAAATACGCAGAACAGGCAGATGTGGGGCCAGAAAGTAGCCGAGAGGTCAGAGCTTGGGGGGCGGCGGGTGATGGCCCAACGGGGACAGGGTTTCTGTTCCGGGCGGCAGAGGTGTCGGAAATGGCGGTGGTGGTGGTGGCTGCACAACAATGAAAGTACGAAAGCCACTGGATTTTACACTTACACGAGGCCAAAGAAAAGAGCTGGTTTTCTGTTGTGTGTATTTTACTCTAATAACTGGCTTGAAAAATGGGGGGGGGCGTGCGGAGGGGCCCCCTGGGGTGGCCCATCCCACCTCCTGGGCAGCTCCCCTGCTTGGCAGGCCCAGTCCCGCCGGAGGGTGTGTGAGCGGGGCCCTCCCGAAGCCTGTCCATCCGTGGGAGCTCCTGTGTCACTTGGCAGCTCGGTTCTGTCTCAGAGCCCGATGCTGTGGCCCAGAGGCAGAGCGCAGCGTCGCCTGAACCTCCCACCATTTCCAAGCTGTTCTGCCTGCGGGCGGCTGCCTTAGTCGCGGAGCCTCACTGCCCTTCTCTCTAGGGAGGACGTAGCTGTCGCGTCTTAGGAGGGCGGTGAGGAAGGGCAGGGGAGCCCTGTGAGCGTGGCACCCAACACCCATTATGCTCTCACGGTGGCCACAGGCGGCCCCGGCCGGTGCGGTCAGCTGTGTGGGTGCCGTGCCCTGCACCGCATGCTGCTGGCTCCGTTCCTGGTCAGCGCGTACGCCCAGGTTTCAGGCTCAGCCCCTGGAGGCAGCCGATAGGTGATATCTCACATCGATGTTTCTCTCCCTCTCTCTCTCTCTCTCTCTCAAAACTAATTAAAAAAAAAATCTTTTTAAAAAAAGCGTGGTCACAGGTGAGGTGTCTCCATGTAGTGGATTGAATGGTACCTCACCCCCCAAAAAGGTATGAAGCTGTGACATGACCTGGTTTGGAAGAAGGAGGCCACGGTCACCCATCTTTCCTGCTGTGGACACATCACTGCCCTCAAGACCTGGCTGAAGGTCAGAGCTGCCAACGCCCAGAACTCACACTTGTTGTCAGCTTTGTCCCCTCCCCCAGAGCCCAGGGCTTCCTTCTGAGGGCTCTGTCTGTCTTGTGCCAGCAGGGACCTCAGGCCAAACCAGGGTTTGGATGTCCCAGCCCTTAGCGATGGGAGCACCTTTCGTGCCCTCAGGGGTGGGCGGAGCACTCAGCTCATTTACCAAGGGCCTGGGTGGCTTCAAAGGCCGCCTCCTGTTGTCTTTATGAAGGAATGAAGGCCCAGGGCCACGGGGTGGATGGTCAGGGGTGGATGGTCAGGGCCGAGGGAGGATGGGGCCCCCCTGGGCCCCCCAGCCTGGGCCGACCGCTGCTGACCCGGCTCTGGCCCCAGTGCCCTGGCCAGCCTCCTGGGGCCTGGGTGCACCATCACGCAAGAGGCTGGTGCCTTCCAGCTCTGCCCCCTGAGTGGGGTGGGGCCACAGGGAGAGGAGGCATCCCCACCGTGTCCCCCACTTACCCTGATGGTTCTCACCCCCAACAGGAAACAGGTCTGGTGACGGCGGCCTCGGCCTGGGCACCCGGGTTCGAGCTCTGGGCTCCCAGCCCGACGGCCCCGGGTGTGGAACCGATTTATTCGGTAGCTCTGCCGCTGATTAGTTGCAGGTGAGTGGATGGCACGTGGTTTGTGTTGTAACAATATTTTGGGACAATTAAATTGAAACCACATTGTTCCAGGCTGCTGGCGGCTAGCCGCAGCGCTGCACTTGGCATGCCCCTGCGGCTCCCGGCTGGCCGGCCACCCCACCTCCTCGGCCGGGCCTGAAAGGGAAGGGGCTGGGACCCCTTCTGCAGGGGGGCCTCCCAGCCTCACCCCCCACTCAGACTCCCCGCTGGCCTCCCGCTGACCTCAGCCTCCAGCTGTTTCCAGAAACAGCTGCTGGGAGCCTTTCCCAGGCAGGTTGCGGGGGAAGGTTGAGGCCCAGAGAGGGAGAGAGCCAGGCTGGAGGGCCACCCCTTCCCCCCAACACGATCTCTGCACCTCCCTGTCCCTACCCAGCAGAGGAGTCCACTAAGCACCCCATCCTGCCCCAGCCCACAGCACCTCCAGACTGCACGCTCCTGGCGGGGGCCTGACTGTGACCCCTGATGGGAGGAAACAGCCAAGGTCAGTCTCCCGGCTGCCGGTGGGAGTGTCTGGTCCTGCCCCACCCCCACCCCCACCCCTACACCCCACCCCCTCAACGGGCAGAGGGGACCAGATGCAGGTTATCCCTGCGCTGAGGGTCCACGCTCCCTCCCTGCTCCGTCCGGAAATGGGGCTCGGGGTCCATCCTGCAAAGGGTGGGGGCTGAGAGGGGGCCCTCGGTTCAGGCCCAGGTCAAGAAGGGGCTCGTGGACAAGGCCCGAGCACAACGGGGTGCACAATGGCACCCAAGACCCGCCTCCGCCCTGGAAGCAGCCAGCAGCAGCCTGGGAAGGCACTGGGGCTCTCCTGCAGCCATGGAGAGTCTGGGGCTCGTGGGGGATGGGAAAACGGGGTGCAGGGTGGTGCCTCCTGGGGCAGCAGCAGCAGGGGCTTTGCAGAGGAGCTGGGGTCACAGCCCTGGCTCCAAGCACCCGGGACAGCCTCAGGGGTGAGGGGGCGGCCTGCGCACAGCCCATAGCACAGGGCTCGGCCGGCGCCCCGCCCCCCACCTCACCCGCCACCCGGGACCCCGGCGCGCGGGGCAGAAAGGCGGCGGGAGGCCAAGGGCCCGGGAGGAGAGGCAGCTCGCCCGCCGCCCCGGCCTCTCGGGCCAGGCTGTCCATCACAACGCCTGCTCCAATCAGGGGCGGCGCGGAGTGCAGGCCGACCAATCAGAGCAGGCTACGTGACGGGTCTTCCCCGGGCGGGACGCGGGCCCCCAGCAGAGGGCGCGGCGGGGCGGGCGCGCTGGGGACTCCCCTCCGCCGGCGCCCCGGGGCCTGACCTGCTCCCGCCCCGACCCCCTTCGCCCGCGCGGGCTCCCTTCTGCTCAGTGGGTTTCGGGGCGTCGCGCGGGAGAGAGGAGGTGCGCAGGCTGCCGACTGCACGAGAGGACGTGCGGTCCCCGCCAGACCCTGGACGCCGGTGAGGAAGGCGGGGGGGGGGGGGGGGGGAGTCCCCACCTGCTAAGGGGAGCGCCTGGGTGGGCGGGGTGCCCGCTCGGGCGGGAGAGCTGCCCGAGGGGAGACCCTGGAAGGAGCCCTAAGGCTCCCGTGCTACCCTCCCCCAAAAAGGGTCCGTTTTGGTAAAAACAAGCACCGCGCAGGGGAAATGGAAAGGCAATGGAGGTGGTAGAGGGAGGGACGCTGGGGACTGGCGGGCCCCACCGCCCTGGGTGCAGGGATGTGCCCACCAGGGTGTGAGGGGCTGCGGGGGGG